>WBNQ01008336.1:0-11772 GCA_013401375.1 Spizella passerina
AAAAAAAATCATGTAAATTCTTTTCAGGAAGTACAGTCTTTCATGAAGAAAAAATCTACCCTTACCAATAAACTTGTGCAGCTTTTAAGTGTATTTAGAATAAGAATTAATAGCAGGCAAACAATTACTTTTAGTAGTTCATAAAGCACTAAGTCTTTGTGAACATTTTAGTAATGTCTTTTCATCCTCTGTTGATGTATCTGTAGTTCTGTGAAATCAGACATATTCTTTGTAAAGGCAAAATTGTGTCTCACAACAGTAAGATTGCCTGTTTCTGGGGTAAGCTACACACATTCTTTTATTGCCATTATATTGGTGGAAAAGTCTCTTAAGTCAATAGTTTCTTTTACTGACTAAAACTAATTAATACTACGACATCCTTAAATTATGATTAATAACAAGATGTTATATAATTGTTTATTCCTTCATTTTCAAAAAAATGTTTAAAAAGAAGTTGAGAAATTGCTAATACTTTGAGGATTTAAAAGGCTGTTTTATTTAGAAATACACTGTAAGTATAAAAAGAAAAATTATTGGGACAAGCAAGTGATGTGCAAAACACAATATTGAGAATGAAAACTTTCAGCAATAACATGAAGAAGCTTTTAAGACTGGAAATGCACTGCTTTGTGTAGGTGACACTTGCTCCCCAAGAGCTGTAAATTATTATACACAGTATGAAACTGGAATCAAACAAAGATACAAGATTATTTTCCACAACAGGAACTATGTGTCCTTTTGACACAATTCTGTGACAATTACAAAAAAAAATGTGCCCTTTCCTGTAATGTGTTTGCTCTCATTATTTGTCTTTTTTGTCATCATGTCAGCAATTTCAAATTTGAAAGTTAAATCATGGCAAATTGTCACAGTGGTAGTTCATGCAGTGTTAGAAGTACATTTATGTGATTGTTTTAGTAAATGGCTCATTGAAAAAAATATNCACTAAGTACTGTGCTGCAAACCTCTTCACATCAAACCTGTGATTACATCATTTCCAATTTGTAAAAAACCCTTTATTGTATTTCTCATTTTGTTTCTACAGACTACTTCAGTTCTGACTCAAAACAATCACATCAAATTCAGTTGATGACAGCAGCATTTACTTAAAGTGGCAGAAGTTCTTCTCAATCAACACAAAGTCACAAGCAGCAGTGCAATCCAATATATCCACACCAGGTATTAACATTATATGCACAATATGCATATTCAAAATAGTTTTGATATTACTATCATCTAGCTGCACCCAGAACTCAAAGAGTATTGCGAATCATCATATGCAAAAAAGCCAGTCACAACATTGTCACAAGTAATCCAATTTTCTTCTATTTTTTCCTAGCTTTTCCAAACTGTAATTAACTGTCATACGAATGGAAATGCAGTCTTTTAAGATTTCTTCATAGTTGATAATGTGCAAAAAGGTTAAGCCATTGCATTAGTACAGAAGAAATAATGGATTACAAAATAAAGTGAACTCTGAACCATTAGGCTCATTTAGGCAATGGACACAGAATTATCTCCTAGCCACGGCTGTAACTAAAAAAAGGGCAAAATTCTTTTGTCTGGGGTTTTTTGTAAAGCCAGTATCTAGTTACCTCAACATGCTATCTGAAACTGGGTGGGATCTAGCATCTCTAACGTAGAGATGCTTCAGAGTGAGGCTCCTAAAAATCACAATTATTCGTGATTTTTGCCTTGATAATTGGCCAAGACACTAATAAAACACTGCTTTCTTACCCAGTCTACAAGGAGTTGTCAGAGTTAGGACACACTGACTCCTGCTTCACCCTGAGTGTTGGGGTTTGTATGTGAGAGCTGCTGCACCCCAGAAGCCTGGGAAAGGAGGAGCAGAGTGCTTGTGTGTTTAGGTGTGCACAGGAGTTGCAGTTTCAGAGCCATCACTTTCTCTCAAGTGATTCTTGATTACACAGGAAGACGCTGCTTCCCTAAAGGGGTTATTTTATTCACTTTGTAGGAGAAATGTGCTAGAAACTTGAATTTAGTTTCTACAGGGAAAAGGAATCTTCTGGTTCTTAGCAAAACACTTGCTTTTGCAGCTTCAATAATGTATTTGTAAGATAAATTTCTTTTTAATGTACTTTCATATAGGTAAGTCACAACAGTTTTAAGACCCTAACTCAAGTCACTGGGTTGAAAAATATTATCTTCTTATTTGTTTTTGGTGGGAGGAATGGACAAAGAGCATAGCTTGACTTCTTTGGTTCCTTGGAGGTGTGGTTCACTAGACATATGAGTAGAAATTCTCACTTATAGTTTACTGCCAGTTGTCTCCCTGCTGGAGGATGGAGGACTGTTCTAACTGCAAATGAAAGCACATGCTGTTGTACGGATGCATCAAACTCAAAATTTGAGTTAATACTCTTTCTAAAGCATTAAAGCTGGAGTAGCTAACAGGGGCAGCTTAATGACATCATGGTGTCATCATGGTAATTCACCAATTAAATTATTTTCTCACAATAATTTACTGCACGAGACAGTCATTAGGACATCCTATCCCTAGGACATCTCTAGGATATCTCTGCAGAGAATGCGCTCTGTTCTCATAAGCTGAAGCAGATAGGAAGAATTTTGAGTTGGGAAGAATGCCACAGGAGATTTTGAGTTGGGAAGAAAGCCACACTAATTCTTTGCTGTTCTATGAGACTCATTTTCATATTCTTTATTTCTCTTATGCGCTTCATTTTCCTGTAGTTAGTATTTTCATTAGAAATCAAACACAGAGACAGAATATTACTTAATTGGTATTGGTGCATCTTCAGCAAAATTGTACAAGAAAAACTTGGTCCAATAACTCTGGAAAACTTTCATTAAATGGGAATTTACCCTGTAGCAGATTTGCAAGCTGTTCAAATTTCTGCTAAGTTAAGTCAATCAGTCTCCATAACAAGAAGATAGTTCTATGAAATGCCTGAGGCCCTCTGATACCCTGTTGGTTTCTACAAGGCAAAAAATCTCAGGTTTGGTCAACCTTTTCGGAGGAAATATCTTGTTTGCTATGAATGTTCCACAACAATATAAATTGAATTTCTGACAACTCTGTCTATGCACAGAAAAAAAAAATACTATTTCCTGTTACTTGGAATAATTTTTTTTCTTAATTTTTTTTCTTTCATACCACAGTCTGTTTCCAAGGCATCCCAAGTAATTTCAACAATGCTCCCTGTTCACCTAGAAATTTGTGACTGCCTCATTTTGATGAATATTTCAAAGCAGATTTTGATGAAAATTTTTCTGAATTAAAGTGGAATACAGAAACACATACAAGATTTCTGCACAATAGAAAATGTGGAGACCACAAAAAATACAGAATTAAAAATAGAATGGTAGAGGGGATAGCTGATTTGTTTTTCAGGTTTAAGTGAAATGTATTTGCCACATGTATTTGGTCTTTGTCATTCTGCGTTGTGAGACTGAAGGGAAAAGGAGAAAAGAAGGCCTAAAAATACTGAAGTATTTTTAAGATTTTTAAGATTTTGTGTTCTTGGTGTACTCAAGGTACAAAATCAGAGAAATTCTAGCCATATTGCTGTGACAAAATGGATGGAATGTTTTATTAGGAATTCAGCAGCTTGAAACAAGGAAACTTGTGCTAATACTTGTCTTTCCAAGCTGAAACACATTGTAGGTTGACCTTGCCTGGATGCAAAGTGGCTACCAACTGTACAGAGTAGAGAAAATGAGGTGGAAAACAACTTGTAGGTTAAGATAAGGTAGTTCACAAAAGCAAAAAGCAAAAGTTTGCACTGGGATAAATTAAGAGAAAAGAAGCTTATTCTCTACTTCCCATCAGTGAGTGGTGTCCATCCACTTCCCAGCAGCAGGGTTTCAGCACATGGAGCACTTGCTTCAGAAGCAGAAAACACTGCAGATAACAAACACACCTCCATTCCTCCTCCTCCCTCAGCTGCTCTAGCTGAGCTGTCCCAGGTGTGCAATGGCCCTTTGGTGGGTTTGGGCCAGCTGCCCTGGCTGTGCCCCCTCCCAGGACCTTTCCCAGCCAGCCCCCGATGGGGCCGGGATGTTGGGAGCCAGCCTGGAGCTGTGCCCGCCCTGCCCAGCAGCAGCCAAGGCACTGCAGGGTTATCAGAGGGGCATCAGCTCCTCTGCAGCTGCCAGGGAAAGCACAGCACTGGCAGGGCTGCTGGGGGACATGAACTCCAGCTCAGCCAGTGCGAAAAAAGCCTAAATGGAGGGAAAAATGTATTGATACAAAATAACATCTCTATTTGATAGGTTATGGGAGTTTAACATTAGAACTGAAATAATTCTAACAGCAAACATTAACCCCTGATTTTTCCAGTCATTGATGAACTTATGTCATGTTTGAAGAAGCGGGATGCATCATTAAGATGATTTTGTGCTGAGAGCAAGATAAACACTGATAACCTGATTCTTTTCTCAAGTCCCTTCCACTTCTGTTAATTCAGAAATCACTGTGTTTTTAATTTTCTTTATGTTTTTTTTGGTTTTCCTTCCCCTTCTCTTCTTCCCTCTTCTTTTTTTTCCCTCTCCCTCTCTTTCTCCTTCTCTTCCTCTCCCTCCCAGCAACTCTGTAAAAATTACCCAAAAGCCATCTATCTGGTGACTTCATTATTGATAGATACATAAGTTTGCTTTCCCATTTCTCTTTCCATATCTAAAAGAAAAATTTGGTCCGGTAATTCGTCTTCAAAGGACAAAGACAAGACAGTAGTGGGTTGGATTTATTTTTTTTTTTTTTATTATGCCCCCTTTCCCCCTTTCCCTTTCCACTATGTCTTTAAACAGTTTTAAGATATCTTCAGAGCATGCCTACAAAGTCTATAGTCAGAAGCTAAAGTCATACATTCTTTTTTAATCTTTATGATTTAATTATTTTTCACCTCTAATTAAAGCAATTTTTAAGAAAACAGAGCAGTTAACTTCAGGTTCTTACAGGAAAATATAAAGAAATGAGTATTTGCCTAAAAGTGGATGATTTTTACTCAGCTAAGAGGTCTCAAAAACCCCCAGCTGACCAAGTGGATAGCCTAGATTGAATTTCATTCTTGGGAGAGTCTGCATGTCCTATGCTTTTGCAGTTAGGATTTGGTTTTTTGGGGTTTTTTTTGGGGTTTTTTTTGGTTTTTTTTTTTTTTTTTTTTTTTTTTTAAGTTAATACTGGAATTTTGACAATCCAAAGAGCAAAAAAAGGCTTCTCTATTTTTCAGATCATTGAAGTGACATATTTGGGGAACAGAAAGTATAGATAAGGGTACATGCTTTTCTCCTCTAGAAATTTTGTAGCTTGAAATTTTTACATTTTCTATGACACCAAACCCTTCTGTTATTTTGCAGGGATGATGTTTCAGTTGGTTGTGTTCTTGACTATGTATATTTAGTATACATTTTATTCTTCAGTGTAATTATTTTGTGGGGTATTTTGTCTCTGAGTTTAAGACCTCTTAAAGTTCAAATCTTACCACGAAGAGGAAAATTAATTTAGATTTCCTAATTAATTAATTAATTAATTAGATTTCCTTTTTTAACCAATTAGATTTCCTATTTTAACCAATAAGGAAAACTGAACTAGCAGTAAGTTTTCTTTTGTCTGCTGTGAAAGTAATATGGATGAAGAATGCCTTACTTGTGAACCTGGTGGAATGTTGCTGAGAACCATAGAGCCAGTCATTCCCCAGTTTCAATAGTGAGATGTTTTAGCATGTCTATGAACATAAGAAAGACATAAGCCCTTATTGGAACATCAGATGGATGCTTAGGTGTTTTAGGAGGAGAGGAAAGCTGCAAAATGTCTTTTAGGGGATCTCAATTTCGGCTGAGGTCTCTGCAGAGGCAAGTTTTATGATGAAAGGTTCTGATCTATGTATACAGTGGCATACAGAGGCACAAAGACAGGTGGAGGTAACTCAACAAACCAGTCAGAGAAAATTTCCATTTCTGGGAATGGAAATGAACATTTCTGGGAATGCACATTTCCAAGTGCATCCCAGGAGAGTTTCCTTCCCATGGACCAGGTTACACTCACCACCATAAGACAGAGGGAGCTTCTCTTCAGGTCACCTTTCACACTGACCGTGGTGACTGCCTAGGTATATGGGACACAGTATGGAATCCAGAGGAAGAATATTTTGGGAATGTACAAAAATTTTTACACTATGCTTTGGAGGTGCATGGTGGATTGACTCTGACTGGGTGCCAGGTGTCTGACAAAGCTGCTCTATCATTCCCCTCCTCAACCAGAAACAGACTCACAGGTCAAGATAAGCACAGGGACAGATCACTCAGTGATAACTGTCATAAGCAAAACAGACTTGGGGAATTTAATGCAGTTTATTACCAATCAAATCAGAGTAGAATAATGACAAATAAAAAATAAATCTTAAAAACACCTTCCCTGATCCCTCCTTTTTTCTTGTGCTCAACTTCACTCAGAGTTTCCTCTACCTGCACTGCCTTCCCAGCAGCACAAGGGGATGAGGAATGGGTTCTGTAATCAGTCCATAATACATTATCTGTCACTCCCTCCTCACACTCCCCTTGCTCCAGCATGGGGTTCATCCTATAGGAGACCATCAGAAACCTCAACAACACAAGTCCTTTCCACAGGCCCTGCTCTTCATTAACTGCTCCATCTTGGGTCCCTTCCCCAGGGTGCTGACCTTCAGGAGCAGACTGCTACAACATGGATATCCCATGCTCTCACAAGTCCTGCCAGCAAACCTGCTCCAGCATGGGCCCTCCAGTCCAGGGGGCCACAGGTCCTGCCAGATGTGTTCTGCAGTGCAGGCTTACACATGTGTGTGTATCTGTGTGCCTCGGGGCTTTGAGAGCCTGGGTGCCAGCAGCGGGTCAGTGAGGACATGGGGGCTCTGACTAGCACACAGACTGTATGGAGCTCCTGGGGAGATGTGTATCACACAGATACAGACACAATATCCACAGAGATGTACATAGACATGTTTCTCACTAATGCATCTTCAGCCTGCTCAGCCTGTGAGAGAAAGAGGATAAGGCTGCTGATGCTGTTTCTACTTGCATGTGTGTAGAGTTTTCTCTCTGTGCTGATCTGTGTGGCTTGCCAGGGGGATATATAAAATGTGTGTGTAAAATACATGCAATTGTCTGTGTGCATACTGAGAAAATGTGCCCAGTCTTGCTGCTGGAGCTGAATCAGCCTTGGTTTTCTTGGTCTACACAGTTCAACAACCCTGGCAACCATATGACTCTAGCCAGAGGGTGTCAGAACAATAAATGTTTCCAGAGTGTGGCCCTTCCCTTCACTAAAACTGTAGATCAAGAACACCTATAGGATTCTTCTTGACTCCCTTCAGGTAGGGGCTTCTTCCTGTGTAACACACTTTACAGGGCTCTTTTGTAGCCTCTTTCTTCTTGGATACCCCCACCTTTAAAACTGAAAGTACAAAGCAAAAAGGAGTATTTTTTTAAACTGTGTGTTTTGAATGCACTTTCAGCTGGATGGCTGTATTTAAAATCAGAAATTGACAGTTTATGTTGGCTAAAAGCATTTCCAGGGGAGAATATACAGTCTTCAAAGGCAGGAGAATGTTACAGACTTTCTCTTATGATTCATTCTCAGCTGTCTCTGACAACTTCTTTCAACTATCAGGGATTTCACAACACAGTTACTAAATGTAGATGCAGCCAGGCTTTTTTATAAATGATGCACTTATTCCTAAAATGAATGGGTTTATATTCATTTCTCAATACAAAATATACAGAGACACGAGATGAAGGATGAAATGTAAGGTGCAGTTTCATCCTAACCTGAAATGTCTTACAGAATCTTGCAATCTCAAAAGTGTAGCTTTTAAAATAATTTTAAGTTAGTGGTATTAAGTGCTTTCTCTTCTCTTGGTTGTGGTTGAATTCTCTGTGACAACTAAGCACCATGCAGCTGCATGATCACTCCTGACTGGTAGGGAGTGGGAAAGAATGCAAAGAGCAAAAGTGAGAAAACTCAGGGTGGAGATGAAGACCATTTAATAGGTAAAACAAAACTAGGTGTGCAAGCCAATCAAAACAAGAAATTAATTCACCAGTTCCCATGGGTAGACAGGTGTTCAGCCCTCCCCAGGAAAGCAGGACTCCTTCATACCTGATGCTCACTGGGGAAGAATTTCTTCCTCTTTCTTCTTCTTGCCCCAGCTTTATATGTTGAGCATGATGCCACATGCTCTGGAACATCCCCTGAGTCAGCTGGGGTCAGCTGTCCTGGCTGTGTCCCCTCCCAGCTCCTTGTGCACCCCTGGCTGCTGTGCTGGCAGGGTGGGGTGAGGAGTGCAAAAGGCCTTGACTCTGTGCAAGCACTGCACTGCAATAAGAGAAGCATCCCTGTGTTACCAACATAATTTCCAGCACAAAAACAAAACATACTGTAAAAAAGCTAGCCTTATTTCAGACAAAGCCAGCACACATTGGCAAGTAAGGGTGAAGGCAGGGAACTCTAAAATGCTAAAAGGGCTTATGCAAACCACAGACCTTTTGAATATTTTTGCACAAGGGGAACTAGAACATACTTGTGACCATGAATTAGAAAAAAGATGAAATCATGATTCTTTTGTAAACTTAATTGGAAGAGCATCAAGGAAAACTTTATAAAATTCATTACGTATTAAATTAAATTAGAAATAAGGACAAGTCACAGAATTGAAGCATGAAAAGTTCTGTGACTACTAAGTCCACTATAGACAATCATTCAATTTATCTTTTTTTGATCAAATCACAGTGTCTGAACATGTACGTTTATACATCTTTCATATTTTCAATTTTCTCATTAATCTAGCTTTCATATTCTCCTAAAGAGAAGTTTGGAATATAAAATGGATGCTCTAAACACTGCAACAGAAGAATTAAAGCCATCATTTATTTGTGAATTTAACGGGATAAAATTTGATGAGGAGAGGCTGGGGGACCTCTTGGCTGAGAAAAGATGCTCCTTTAAGGGAGCTGAATAGCACTTTTCTAATATTAGGGAGAAAGTCACCAAGTAGACAGAGCCAGGCTCATCACAGAAGTTGAAGGCAGGAGGAGAAGACACAATGGATATTCATTTAAATGAGAGTTGTCATAAACAGGAGTGTCTAATCAGATATAAGAATAAATGCTTTCACATTTATAATAATAAATAATAAATGTGGATAATAAAACCTTGAAGGAGGTTGTCCAAAGAAAGATTTTTTTTTCCCAAGTTTCCATCCTTAGGTGTTTGCCCAACTATATAAATCTCTGAGCAATCTGGTCTATCTCACAACTCTTGCCTGATTTGAGAAGTTTTGACTAAAGTCCTCTCCAATCTGAATTATCCTATCATTCTGTGAGTTACACTGAATGACTTCCCTGAATATTTGAAAAACACTTTTCTCTCTACAGATGATTGGGTAAGGGTGATTTGAGCTTTCATTAGAGATGTGTGGAAAATCTTAGAGTTTGGGTTTCATTGTTTGGTTTGAGTTTTGGTGTGTGTTGGTTGGAGTATTCTTAATTTTCTGGTTTGAGATTTTTGCCTTTTGGTTTTTTTTTCTAATTTTTTTATTTACATTGGGAATGCTGTGATTTGTGAGATCAGGTTATCGTGCTGGTGAATTTATGTGATACATTGGATCAGTCACTAGCCGTTCATTCATGCCCAAGCCTCAGAGTTGTGATTGCAAAAAAGGGAAAACAACCAGCAGGCAAAGACATCTTACATTCTTTTGGAAATCCTAGCTTCCTGTTGGACAGCAGTTTATGCACGAACTTTCATGGTCATGGACAAAAATCTCGTACTGCCAGAGTTTAGGGCACAATCTAAACCAAGACTTTTAGAGCCTAAAGGACAATGGATGGACCAGCAGGGTCCTGTACAAAGAGAGGACAAGAAAGTCTGTGTGTTTCTGCTCTCAGCAGTATTAGCAGCAGAAACTGCTGGACTGAGTTCTAGGCAGAACAGCTGATCGCTGTCGCTCTCATACTGGTTTGCCACCTTTACAATTTGCTGCTTGAATTGCTGACAGAGAGAATCTTTCAACTGAAAGACAATGGAAGAAGCATTTGAGATGCTAATCCCTGACAGGTGAATACATTTTATATTAAATACTGAAAAGCAGAAGTAGTCATGGAAACAAAGACCACATCACCAGGCCACTGTTACATAAGAAGTTTATCTTGTATGTTGTATTCTCACAGAAGAATAATCTTTTTTGTTTATTTTTACCATTTATTTCTTGATTCACAAGTCCTGTTCAGATGATGATGATGTAGGATTTAGATAATGATTAGGGTTTTAGCACAGCACTGCTCAGTACCATGTCCCCATAACAGGACACTGACAGACTGGTCAGGCACAAGTCTCACCTTTCCTGGGGCACTGATAGACAAATTCAACTCTAAAGGCTGAGGAAACCTCCCCACACTAAGGGTCAAAGAAATCTCCCCATTTCACATGACACACAAGTAAAAATGTTTTGGTGAGATGTCTTTAACAACGTGAAAAGTAGTTGGAATTTTATATTTGCGTCTATAAAAACTAGAATAGAACATAGCAGAAGCTTTCAGATCTTTGTCAAACATGAGAAAAGGATTTTGTTGCTTACATACTGTGCAGGGTTCATCCTTGAATTACTTTATAACATTTTCTTTTGTGGTTTTGTTTATACACAGCTAAAAAATGCATAATCTATAGAACTGCCAAATATTTGTCAGTGCATTTTGGTAGGATTAACCTCCCAGACACACTAAAATCTCTAAACACTGATTGAAGTTTCACTTGAACCACACACTACAGGAAAGTCATAAGGAAACAAATAAAAACCAAGAGAAAATTCTGCCCTCCCAAACTTAGCAAGGTGAATATATTTTTATCTTAACCTTTCAACATGTGATATATCCTGTAATAATTGAATTTCTATATATATCTTTCATAACTTCTGTCTCAACTTGAGCCATTAAAGCAACAGGGCATTTTAAAAGTACTGAATAAAGTTATTTGTGTAATAGTATCTGATTTTTTCAGTCTGTTAGAGTAAATGTATTTGGAGCTGTAGGATTGTTGAAATAAAGTAGAAAGTAACCTTTATTTTTAAAATCAATATTTGTAATATAGATGCGCAATTTATATTTGATTTCAGATATTTCCTTTATCCCACTTTTAATTTTTATTTGTCTTTCAAATCCCAAATCTAGAGTTGGTTTCATGTAGGAATTAATGAATTGTGAATTTTCCCCCCGTTTTTAATCTCAAGACCAAAATTAAATCGTGTGATTAGAATTGGCTTCCCATTGAGTTTTATTAGGATGAGTTCTGATTTCTGAGTGAAACCCTGATGTTCTCCCACATTCAATCGACAGGATGTATATTTTGGTGGCATTTTGTTATCACACAGACTTGCGTTAAACTAATTATAAAGACATATAAGTTTAGATTTATTTTAAGCAAAACCTCAGAACTACATCAAGTGCTCTCTGAAAGTGCACTAAAATTGCTGTATGTTGGCAGGGGTTGACTGAGGGTATCAGATCTTCTCTGTGGTCATTGCTCCAGGCTGCAGTTTTTTTCCATGCCTACTGAGCATGGATAGTGAAGTAGTGGATGAACACTCTTGGATTTGATGGATCAAAGCATCTACCAGTAGGTGATAAACTGCCTTCCCAGAGTGCTTCTGGTTGCCCCTAGGTTGTCCCAGTGCCTTGCCAAACTCTTGTCCAGTACAAAGGGCAGGTTCAAATATTCTTGAGACTTGATACACAATAGTTCAGAAAATACTATAAATAAGG
>WBNQ01008339.1:0-63092 GCA_013401375.1 Spizella passerina
TCTGAAATTTAGTCCAGTTTAGGCTCCTGCTCTGAACTGGTGTCAGGATGCACTTTCCCTTGACTACGTGGGGAGCCCACAGAATAAACCTGTAACATAGGTAAGGTGTATTAAAACTCCTTACATTGACCAAGATCTCTCCTCACAAGTGCATTTCAGCTATTAACTTGCCTGGGATAGCTGTGAGGAAATCGTATATGATTGCTGCTTTCCTTCTGCTGGAAAAACCTAAAACTTAATTCACCATGAAATAAGACCATGAGCTTAAATGATAGCTAAAATGGCTGTGAAGCTGCTCAAGTTTTGTGAGAAGTGAAAAATCCATGAAATGCCTGAAGGAGGATAGTAAAACAGTAGTCCCCTGATGGTGTGTCCTTCTGGTCAGTGTACCATGCTCAGGGGTTAGGAGAGCATCACTCAGGTCACTTCACACCAGGAACAACCACCCACTTAGGGCTGACCTGATTGCTGTAAGATGTCTAGAGCAGTTCAGTGAGCAGCAATAATATTTTTTAGGTGAGAAATGCAATGTAAACCCCTTGACCTTGCTGTGCTTATCCACCTCTGAGGATAGGAATTTCATTTTCTCTTTGTTTGTAACAGCATGAGGGAAAATAACAAGGCAATCCTCACCTGGATTCATCTCAGGTGAGATTCATTTATCAGGTACCAAGTTGCTCTAAAAACAATTCAACTTCTACATAACAGAGAGTCGGTTAGCATTAGATTTTTTGCTAACTTTCTGTCAATGTATGTGAGCAAAAGAACATTTCAATATCAGGGCTTTTCTTTATCTGATGATGACACTATTTGAAAGGGAGCAGGGTTGAGGAGAAGAATACAAAGTCACGCTTGAGTAACTTTAATCATTAAGAACTTGCTCTTTCATAATTGGCTAAAAATCCTCCCATGTTTCAGTTGTTAGTTCAATGGATTAACAGCACAAGGACACTGACCTGCCGTGTCTTTTCAGGAGGACCTTGCTGAGTGGAGATCCAGGAGCAGTGAGCTCATTATGCATCCTAGGCAGGGGAGGATCAATCCTACTTCAGAGAGGGAAGAGGGAGAGCAGAAAATGTGGGAGAATTAATGGAAAGGCACCTTTTTTTNGGAAATGCTTTGCTGAGTAAATTATTTACATCCATTCCTGGTTTCCACAAGTAATAAAAGAAATCTGATTTTCACCATCTTCTTGCTGCAGTTTAGAAAAGTGAAAAATTATGACAAGGTTTTTGCTGTGGGACACCAACAGGGCTCTTGTGGGTCAGCACACTCCTGTTCTCTGGACCAAGAGCTAAAGCTGAGGAAGTAGGTGGCTCTAATCTGGCACTGCTGTTACAGCGATCAGAGAAGTCAGTCTGGTTACTGGCTTCCATCAGCCAGGGCCCTGTACCAGAGATTGATCACCCTACAAGAATTAAATTCAGAGAAAGAGTGACCAAAGCTCTGCAACTCTAACCCAGTTAGATTGCAGTCAATGTTTAGTATACTCATTTGCAGGATCAGAATCTTTAAGCTAGAGACAGCTGATGAAACAGTTCTTCAATTGGTAAATGCATTTGTATTAAATGTTTAGAGGACAATTTGATTGCATTTTTCAGAGGGAAAAAGTCCAGCTGCCTTGTTCTGACTGTGTTAAAATGCTTTTTGTATTTCTGTTTAAAATTTATTCAATAAATTAGATCTTGTGCATTGTAGGAAACTTTTTTCCTAATACATGGCATTATCACAATTGAAAGGTTTTGCTGTTTTTAACTTAAACTAACTGAAATTTCACTGAATGGGAAGTTTCACCAAGCTGGCTCTAAGTTTTCATTTAGAACTCAGGATAATGACACGGAAGTCACTATTTCCTAGAGAACAACAATAAACCCATGGATTTTCATCCAGGTGTACCACTAACAATAATTGGAGAGAAATTGGGGAGAAATTTGAAAGGGATTTGAAAAAGGAAGCAGCACTCTCAAAGCAATAATATTTTTGACATAGTCATATTAGTATGATAGCTCATTCTGCTCTGTCAGATGCTAGGTTGATAATCTAGTGGAAGGCTGCTGCCTACTAAAAGATAAATTTTCTTATCTAGTATATACAATATTTTCATCCCTATTGCCTATTTTAGGGTTTATAGCTTGTCTTCAAAGCTGAGTAATGCCAACATATACCAAGCCTCAAACTGAATTCCTTATTGGAATTCAATTTCAGTAATTTGCCCATCAGTGTTCCTGGTGTAGAGTGTGGTGGTATTCTGCTCTGATGCTGGCATCCAAAAATTACATGGTTGTATGTAACTCAGACAAAGTGTCATTGTCACAGGAGATAAATGGTCTTAAAGGATCTACCAAAGGTTGACATTTACCACTGACTTCCATTTAATCAGGAAGATTAAGGTAAGTAAATGCAAATCTGTTATAAAAACAACCTCTGAAATGTATTGTGTTTTTGAGGAAAAGTACAAATATTTTTCAAGCAAATCCAGAACTGTTTTGAGAGCAAGAAAAACAATATCATTGGGTGTCACCCTGAAGATTGGTTTTACCTAGATACACAGCAAAGTTCCTGCTCTAAGGAAGGAAACTATGTAGATTTACAAAAGACTAGCATTTTATACAACAGAACCATGCCATCACTTTCAGGCAGTTATCATAAAGAGCAGTGGATTTATCATTTGAGAGACAAAAATGCTATTACCGGACTTGGTTTCCTTAAGTCTATAGACTAGATTCACAGACTTCAAAGCTCTAGGTTCAGCACTTTTGTCTTTTTTACTAGATAAAGCATGATGACAGAGCTCTAGCCTTCTACTGAGTCAGAGAATCTCCTGAGAAATATTTACATGAGGACAGACTGCTTGCACGTCTGCCACAGATGGATTTCTTCTGCTATCTATATTGCTGTTACTCATAGCTACCTTACACATCACTTGTTTTAGTTCTGATGCAAAGACAGTTTTGGATTTGTTAATAATGTACAGCCTACAGCTTAATCAAAACTCACAGCTTTCAATACTCAAAGGAGGCTTATAAGAAAGATGAGTACAAACTTTTTAACAGAGCCTGTTACACTAGGGCAAGAAATAATGGTTTCAGCCTAAAAGAGGGATGGTTCAGGCTACATATAAGGAAGACATTTTTTGCAATGAGGATGGTAAAACAGTGGCACAGGTTGCCCAGAGAGGCTGTAGAAGCCCCATCCCTGAAAACATTCTGGGTCAGCCTGGAATGGGCTCTGAGTAATTTGATCCAGTTGAAGATGTCCCTGCTCATTGCAGGAGGGTTGGAGCTAGATAACTGTCGCAGGCATCTTTTCATTAAAAATCCTTTCTTAAGATTTTTTCCTTCTGAGAAGCTGAGAGGCCTCAGAAACAAAATGTAAACAATGGTTATCTGCTGCTGTGGAATGCAGCAGGTGGATCCGTGATTGGTCTCATGTGGATGTTTGGAATTAATGGCCAATCATGACACAGCTGACTCTCTCACTGTCCAAGCCACAGACCTTTGCTATTCATTCCTTTCTATTCTTAGCTGAGCTAGCCTTCTGAAATGAAACCTTTTCTTCTATTCTTTTAGTGCATCATAAAATAATAAATCAAGCTTTCTGAAATATGGAGTCAAATTCTCGTCTCTTCCCTCAGCCTGAGACCCTTGTCACCACCGTCATGGAAAACCTCTTCCAGTTCAAACCATTCCATGATTATGTGAATTTATCTGAATATTGCTTTTTACCCATTTGTATCATTGCACTTCAAAACACTTAACTAAGAATGTAATAGCTTTTGAGGCAACAGAAACAAATAAAACCCACATATGTTTATATATTATATGACATGGTCACCATCACCCAGCAGGAAGTGGCAGAGCTGGCTGCAGGCAGGCCTGTGTGCAATTTTCCAAGCAATCCTGCATTCAGGATTTATCTGACTGCTATTTGGGGCTTTTCAAAAAAATCATGAAAATAAGAACAAATACCAGAGGGTGGAGCATGATATGAAGGCTGTGAGGCTGCCAGAGGTGCTCAGAATTGGCCTGAATCATTCCTGTGGGCCAGCAGCTAAAAGGGGCTGAGTGTTGGGTGATGAATTTTCTCTCAAATACATTTGCCTTGTGAGCATATAACATGACCTTGCCCTCAGTGCATAACTTGGAGCTCTATTTCTAGCTATGATTTGCAGCCAGTCCATTTTTCGCTCATATAAGAACTACAGAATAATTAATATTTCCAAGTGTTTGTCACATCAAGAAACAAATGTGTATTTATATTTGTCTTGTATTTATGGATAAAATTCCTAGGGACCCTATTCTGACGTACAGCTGCAGATAGACACAGGAACCTGGCACAAAAAAGATTTCTTTATTAAGGTGTGCTGCAGCATGCTGGGGCAATGAGTGTCCCAACAATATTCAGTGACAGAGATGCTTGGGAAAATGAGAGACAGCAACCAAACAGCATTGAAGGACTTTGGGAAATGTTTGCACTGAGAAGATGCTGCTAATCAGGAGATACTCCCCAGGAATACAGGAGCCCATAGACAACAGGTCATATTTCACATAAGAAATTATTTACAGCCTTTCTCCAGCCTTGTCAAAGCAATAAAGAAATAGAGAGGATGGAATTACCTGTGACCCCAATAATGTTTGATCTTGGCTGGGAGAACCACGGTGAGCAGTAATCAGGCTGATGTCAGAAGGGCCCCTGTGAGCGCCAGAATGGGATTTTCTGGGGGCAGAGCTGCAGCTCACCGCATTGCAGAGGCTCCAGGCAGCTCCCACCAGCCTGTCCTGCTCCGAGTGCCCTCCAGCTCTGTTTGGATGATTTCCTTGTGCTGTGTAATTGCAAGATCTTTCTAGCTCCTTACACACTCCCACACTGCGGGTTCATTATCTAAGCCCTCTCTTTACCCAAACCCTCTGCTCGGAACGGTCCCACACAAAGCTCACAGTAAACATTCCCAATTGCACCAGAGCTCTTTTTATACTCAAGCCAACAAGCACCCTGTAAAAAAAGCCACACAAAATCTAGTTATAAGTGGGAAGTTGTGAAATAGGTGTAGCATGAAGAGAAAGGAAAGGAACTGGTTTTATAAGTATATTAGCGGGGAGAAACACCAAACAAGGAACTCTCTACAGCAGTGAAATTTGGAGCTTAAATCAAGAAGATATCCACAAAGAGGCAACACAGATATTGCTGTTCCTGTGATTGCTGAGGCTGCTATTAGGCCTCCTGCCATTCAGCAAAGAAACTGATGTTGTCTTTGGGAGAACCAACTCAGAATCTGCTTCAGTGGCTGTAGTTTTATAGTAAAGGCATCAGAGACTGAAAATGGGGAACTTGGCAGGAATGCCTGGGAGAAGAGAGTTTTTTGTGTGCAAATCACTGAACCTCCAAATGCCTTCTGCAAGTCTGCTTCCCTCAGTCTTTTTTTTTTTTCAGGAAATGTACAGTCTCAGCATGTCAAAAATGAGAAGCATGGATAACCAGCTAGTGTTAAAATCAGAGCTTTATACTGAGGTGCAAAGTCAATTTGAGAAAAATTAGAGACTCTCAGGAGGCAGAGCCCTTCTTTCTGCCCTCTTCATGGATGCTTCTCTTGAACTAGGCTCTGGACTGCAGGCTGTGCAGCCTCATTACAGATTTAGACAGCAAACTCCAGGCTCCAGGGCAGGATTTGGTGAAACTCATGGCCATTACCCAGGGTTCACAAAGATGCTGTGGCTCATGTGTTTGCATTCCCTGAGCCCTCAGTGAGCATGAGCCAGCACAGCTCAGCTCCACCAGCAAAGTGTTGGGCTGTGCAGAGCTGGAGCAAAGGCTGGAGCACCTGTGAGTGACTTAACCAGACTGGGCACTGTCCAAGCCAACAGCAGCCAAGAGAGCCACACTGGCTCCAAAGGAGCCAACACTGCTCTGGATGCTTTATAAGTCATTACTAAACATTACATGGACAGCAGCATCAACCTCTTCTTCACCATCTCCTAATTCACATATGAAATTGGCATAATTTTATTGGGCATTTTTCCTTGGTGACTCAGCTTTGGGCATAATTTTCTTTTGCCTATGGACTCTTTGCATCATCCACAAACACTTGGCAGCTTGGCTGGTGTCTAAGTCCACAGCAAAGGCCAGTGCAGTGAACTTTTCCTGGTCCCACGGAATGTCACCCTCTTCTGCTCTTCCAGTTCTCATTTAAATAAAAGCTCTGGCAAGTCAAGAAAGCACTAATGCTGCTGAGCCTTCCCAGGCCTCTTCTGTCAGGCTGACAGTCATGATGCACTTGATAAATTTTCAAAAAGACAGTGTATCCTGCTGGTGCTACCTGGTGTTAACACATCAGGATGATGTATTTTGCTGGGTTAAGAACTAAGATGAAGCCCCAGCACTTGAGTCTGATGCCCATGGTAGTTTTAAGCACTGAGCTGAAGGCAGGACGTGGCTGTAGCTGAGACAGGTTATGGTGGTGAGCTTCCCCAGCACATGGAACACAAAATTCTCCACTCAACCACATGAATACATAAATAGAGTGGCTGCTGTTGAATTTTACTGTGATAGAGAGAAATCCTTACAATAAAGAAGGAGAAAGTGAGAGGCTTAAGTGCCCATGTGCATGTAAGCCTCAAGTCCACCCCAGAGTACCTGCTGGTGGGTCCAGGCTAGTCTGCAGCTGTGCTGGCCAGGGCCTTGAGCAGAGAGCCTAGCTGTAGGACAGGGATGAGATCTCCAGCCAAAACTTTTTTTATTTCCCATAAACAACCTGCATAAAAAATATTTTTTAAAGAACTCACATTTTCCAAAGAACGTATTTTTCACTGAAAAAAAAATCCAAAATTGGGTCTGTGAGTGATGCTACTATATGTACAAAGACATACAAATACATTCCCTCTTTTCCCCAGTTTTCTTCCTCTGTGACCCATGGAGACAAGGCAGGGTTCTGCAGCTGGAACCTGCTGTTCAGTTTATAGAACCTCTAAAATAAAAAGAAAGTACATTCTGGAAGGGCTCTTTAACACAAGGGTGCCTATAGCTGATGCTGAATCATACTCTGAGGAGCTTTAAAAAGAAAAGAAAAGAAAAGAAAAGAAAAGAAAAGAAAAGAAAAGAAAAGAAAAGAAAAGAAAAGAAAAGAAAAGAAAAGAAAAGAAAAGAAAAGAAAAGAAAAGAAAAGAGAAAACGCAAGTGACTTCAAACACCACTGCAACTGTAACTGATATTCTATTTGAATTAAACATTTCATTTACTCTGCCACAGTGACTGTGACCTTTTCAACTGCAGTTTGGCTCTAAATGACTGATGTTCTTCACGTCACACATGAGGCTTAACAGACTTGTTCTGTCAAAGAATGAAAATAGCTCTGTGGGTATTTTGTCTCCGTGTTTCACAGAGAGATAACAGTGAATGCAATAAAAAGTAATGGTGTGGAAGAGATCATGCTGCTGCTTTCCAAGGGTCATGTATATATGGCTGATGAGGAACCTTGGCACTTCAGCTGTCTACTGAATTAAAAAAACAGTGATGGGCAGCAGCCACTGTGCAACTGAAAACGTGCCACACAGCTCCCGTGTCTTCAGAGTCAACGTGACCTCGGCAGAAAATTCAGGTTACACTCCTAGGGATGAACTTTCAGAATAAATGTTCTCTGAGCTGGGTGAACACTTGAAACCCTTAGTTTTCTTCATTGCCTAGGGTCTACAGGTGGATTGAAATGATTTTATGGGGAGAATGGCCCACTCTCAGTGTTATACAGCCCCTTATCAGAAGGGAGCAGTGCCATAGCTTGAAGGGAGTTTCAAATAGTTTGCCCACACTGTGTCGCTGGTGATTTTAATTGCCTCCTCTCAGAGAACTGAGTATCTTCCTCCAGAAAAGAGAAATAGCAAAATATTTTAATATATCTCTGCATTAGTGAGCCCCGAGGATTATTTCATTGAAATAGCATCAAAACCCATTTTCATATTGTACTTTTCCTATTTTTCAGATTAAGTCTCTTTCAAAGCACCTTAAGGAGAGAAGTAAGGTCCCCCTCTGGATGTCAAAAGTCCCCGTGGCACAGGGAGAGGTGACATCAGGTGCCTCAGCAAGACACACATAGCCTGGAGCACCTGAAAAACAGACTTGGAAGATGGAATAAAAGGCATAAAAGCTGTAACTGGGTGGTTTCTTTGGGGTGCCACAGTCACCTGTGGTTACCTGTGTCACTCTCTTCATCACAGACAGCAAAAGGCACAGCTGAATGCAGCTGGATGGCTTGGGGCTGGAACTGAACATAGGGAAGGAGATAACCACAGAATCACAGATTTAACTAGGTTGGAAAAGACCTTTGAGATCACCAATTCCAACTTATGAACAAACACCAACTTGTCAACTAGACCACGGCACTAAGTGCCACATCCAGTCTTTCCTTAAACACCTCCAGAGACAGTGACTCTATCAGCTTCTGGACAACCCATTCTGATGCCAAATCACCCTGTCTGTGAAGAAATTCCTTCTAATGTCCAATCTAAACCTTTCCTGGCACAGCTTTAGACTGTGTCTCTGGTTCCTATTGCTGGTTGCCTGGAAGAAGAGACTGACTCTCAGCTGGCTACACCCGCCTTTCAGGGAGCTGTAGACAACATTAAGGTCTCCCCTGAGCCTCCTCCAGAAGAACAACCCCAGCTCCCTCAGCCATTCTTCACAGGATTTGTATTCCTGACCCTTCACCAGCCTTGTTGCCCTTCTCTGGATACTCTCCAGCACCTCAACATCCTTCCTAAATTAAAGGGCCCAGAAATGAATGCAGTCCTCAAGGTGTAGCCACACCAGTGCTAAGGGGAAGAATCACTTCCCTAGTCCTGCTGGCCAAACTATTCCTGATACAGGCCAGGAAAATGTGGAGGCAGAAGTGGCTGAGTAGGGATGAGCAGGGACAATACAATCTCTTTTAGCAGCTCTGCTGGCTTTCAGTGCTTGTTGAACTATAGCCTGATTTTAACACATAGAGATGCACCAGAGATCACCTGCTGCTCAGGAATGAACAGCCCAAGAGTGTGCACAGGCCAGTGTCAGGTGTACACAGAGTCATGTAATGAGCAGCAGAAAAGTACTGTCAGGTCCTGTGCAATATTGTGAAATCCCAGCTTGACAAATATCACTTCTGCCAAGGGCACACTCACTTTTCAGTCAAGGGCTGCTGCAATGTTTGCAAAAGGAACCAACTGGAGAATACTACAAGTAAAAGAAGAGTCGGGAAACAGAAATTATTGGATCTGAAATGCACAGCCAGTTCAGTCTTTGATGATGCAGATGCATCACCCCACGGATGTTCACTGAGAATCAAAAGCCTTGGCTATAATAGTCGTAACACTCTGTGCTGATGTGGATAAGCTGGAAAGATGAGCAACTGGTGGGAATAGTTCACTGAGACCCCTCAGAGGAACACAAGAAGGACTCCAAAGCAACCGAGAGATGGGAGACAACCTTTTCCATGACATTTCCATTCACTGACGGGGAGAGCCAGAGGTCTCTGGACAGAGGTGAAAGTCCAGCCCATTAGAGACCCACCAAGGAGACCAGAGGAACCACCAGAGGAGGTAGACTAAGCTGCATTATAATATAGACCATGATATCAACTTCATACTCTGAAAACAAGGGGAAAGGAAACTGAGGAAACTCAGGTCTGGAGAGCTCACAGTCAGACAGCAGATTGACATTAATGAGCACAGAGAGTATCCAATCAATCTTAATGGACCCCAGCCAGTACTTTGACAGATTATTCTTTTTTAGTGGATTTCATGGACTAGTCCTTTGAAGCAAACATATAAATTCCTCAACACACATGGGGGCAAGGAGTTTCACAGGTTTCCAAAGGGAGATCCAATCCTAATATATGTACCTAAAATCATAATCCATTTGACTAATTGCTCATAACTGACACAAAACCTCACAGGTACCCTGGCTGCTGGCTCCAGAAGTAAGGATTGCACCAAGTCTGACCGTCATCTGGGGATGGAAACCAGCAACACATGACACCAGTAAGGGGATGCCTGATGGCCAAGGCAAACCCCACCAGTGGGCCAGCTCTGCTTTCTCACATTTTCTTGTATTAGCAGAGTGCAGGGAGGATGCCCACACACAGTTAATTCACCTCCATACTTTGACTGCAAAAAACTATCTGTGCTGCAGGTGAATAATTTTTATATTCTCCGTGCTTTATATTACAGCACATAGTGTGAGTTGAGAGCCAGGCTTACCTCCCACACACATACCTTGTTATATCAATATGTGTGACTCACCCTTCAGCTGCTCCTATAAGAAACCAAGAAACATTTCATAAAAACCTACCCAGAGATTTATTAGTCTTCAGAAAAAAAAACTGTAAGCCATGTGCCCTTCCTTTTTTTTTTTTTTTTTTAATTCAAGCTTTATCTCGGAGTAATGCATTTTGCCCAAAGCTTTCTGCACACTCCTAAATACCATAGGTATGGGAATTCATGGAACAATTATTCTTTGTGCTGCCCTATCCAATTCCTTTTTTTTGTATTTGCAGAAGCAGTTTTCTTTTAGGAAATACACATATAGTTAAGCATATCCATAACCCTTCTTCTCTGCTTTCCAAGACTTTCCATTCTTATTCTTGTCTCTTTACAACTTATTTCCCTGCACCAAGAAGCACAGAACATTCTGTACCCTGTTTGTAGCTCTTACTGATGTGCTGTTTTCCAAGTTGTCTTTTTTTTTTTTACTTTATCACCATTATTGTAAAAATTGACAGGAACTCCTATACAGACTGTAAAACCAACATACTTGTAGATGTGCAGTCAGAACTTGCAATGGTTCGTTATAAGGTGATTATCCATAGCAACTGTCAGCTTGTTTCAGAGCCCAGTTATTAGGCAAGCAGACTGTTTATTCTGTGCATATTTGCAGCATTTTGTTAGGTTTTGCCCGTAGATAATTGCTGCTTCTTATCTTCTCTAAGGAAAGATCATGTATGGGCCACTTGCCACAGATACATTGATTGCCATAAAAAAATCTCAGTATGGGTTTCAGTCACTTAGCACTGTTTTCCCATATTTAGAGGATAGGATATGAGGGCTCTCTTACAGCTAAGAGATAATTCAGTATTTCTCCAGTTCTATGTAAATTATTTAGTCCTATTACATACATCAATTATGCTCTCAAAATTTAGACTGTCATCACAACTAGCATTGTGCCTGGCACTTTGCAGAACTGCAAAGGAACAAGGTTCCTGCTCTAAAGAACCTTACAGACCAAGGGCTGCAATGGGAGCAACCAAACGGAGTGACACTGTAAGCAGGGCAGAGGGATGTGTATGAAAGGCTGCCTGATGCTCTGAATGGAGAGAGCAGGGTGAGTGTTCCCAGTGCCAGCACCAGTTTGCCTGTCTGACTGGGCTGTGCACCTGTCCTGGTGCTGTTAGCCTGCTGGGGGATGTCCTGCCTGGCTGAGGGAGTGCACTGGGACCAGCTGAGCCAGCTGCTGCTGTAGCAGCACATGTGTCACAGAAACACGAGCCAGCTGGCGTGCTTGGTGGGTGTGTGAAATGCACAGCCTCCCTCCTTCAACCTTAATGGCATAAACCACTGGTGAAGGGTTTCAAGTCAATCCCAAGCACAAATACAGGCTGGGCAGAGAACAGACTGAGGAGAAAGTCTTGGGATGTTGGTTGATGAGAAGCTTGACATGACCCCGCAATGTGTGCTTGCAATCCAGAAAGTCAAATGTGTCCTGGGTTGCATCAAAAGCAGCGTAGTCAGAAGGTCAGTGATGGAAACTCTCTCCACTGCTCTGCTCTCCTGAGACCCCACCTGGAGTGCTGCATCCAATTCTGAGATGCTAAGGGGACATGAACCTGTTGGAGTGAATACAGATAAGGTCCATGAGGCCCTCATGATCCCATGATCAGAGGGATGGAGCACCTCTCTTGTGAAGACAGCTTGAGAAAATTGGGGTTGTTCAGCCTGGAGAAGAGAAGGCTCTTATAGAAGCATTCTGGTGCCTGAAGTGGCCTACAAAAAAGCCAGAAAGGAACTTTGACAAGCGAGTGCTGTGAAAAGACAAGTAGTGACAGCTTCAAACTGATAAAAGAGTAGGTTTAGATTAGATATAAGGAAGAAATTCTTTTCTACAGGAGTGGTAAGGTAGTAGAACAGGTTATCCATGGACGTTGTTGATGATCACTGGAAGTGTTCAAAGCCAGCTGGGATGGGGCTTTGAGCAACTTGGGCTGGTGTAAGGCATTCTTGCCCATGGCAGGGGGCTGGAACAAGATGATCCTTAAGGTCCCTTCCCACCAAACAGCTGTGTAACTCTATGAAGTCAAGGAGTTTTGGCACCTGGGGCATTGCTCGGGTTACTGAAAATGCTCAGAGAAGTAAAGCGCCCCTCACAAGGCTGCCATTGCCCTCTCTGTACGGCTCACGTTTGGCTAACAAGACCCTTTCCCTTCCATCGCCCTCTCGCTCCGCTCCACCGTGTCCTCGCTCTCTGCGCAGCTGCCCGTGGCCCAGCACGAAGCCGTCCATGCCCGGCCGTGGAGCGGGAAGGGGCAAAGGCGGAGCGCAGGGCGGGCAGGCCCCGCCGCCCTCAGCCGGGCTGCGCCGGAGCCCGGCCCGGTCCCGCTCGGCGGCACCAGGGGGCAGCAGCGGCCCGCGTTCGGCAGCGCCGCTCTCCCTGCAGCGGGCCCGCCGCTGCCGTTTGTTCTGTAAAGGTGCTCTGCACCTCATTTTCCAGCCATTTTGTGAAAACCGATGTTGCGATAAAGAGGGGAGACACAGGCCTTTCTCACTCGGTCTGCGCTTAACCTGTCCGTGCGCTGGGAACAGAACCGGGCCATGTTCCCGCTCGCTTAGAGCTCTGCTCCAGCCAGACGTGTCACTTCAATGTGATGCGTGAGAGGGAAAATGAAAATCCCACTCGGGAAAGCTGCTCAGCCTCAAACCGGAGCTCTCAGGAGCTCGCTGCTCGTCAGTGCCCCGTGCAGGATAAATGTGAGCGGAAGGCAGGGACGGTTCCCGCTGTGAGCGCCCCGGGAGCAGCGGCCCCCATGGAGGGAGCGAGCGAGCGAGCGGCTCCAGGGCCGATCTCACCCGCAAACGCCCCGCCTGTGCCTGCGGGGGATGAACGGCCGGTTTAATCTCTGGATTTAAATCCTACTTCTCATTTAATTGCTCTGTCAGAGAGGACCCACATCCATTGACTGCAGTGGAATTCATCCCGTGTTTTTATACCACTGTTCAATTGCAATATTGCATTTCATTGAGGAACTCTTCTGTAATTAGAAGAGCGTGTGAAAATGTATTATACAGCTACTTCCAGCACAATCCGCTCAACTTGTGGAGTTTGAATAAATCTTTAGATCAAGTTCAACTCCTGAATGACCCATAGATCAGTGCTGAGCTCTGCTGTGGTATTCAATTATTTATTCATTATGTTTTCCTCATTCTCATGACAAAAAGAAAGATTTAAAGAGTCATTATGGTGTTTATGGAAGTGTTAACCAATTAAAAGCTCAAGGTTGCATGCTATTTCTTCTGAACAACGAAGTAAAAAAAAAAATCAGGAGAATGATTGATACAGTTAATATATTTATTGGCATTAGTACATTCTCTTTTATTGCTGGGATCAGAGTGACATCATTCATCATAAAGACAGCATAATTGTCTCTGAATGTTATAAAAGGTGAAATTCATTCTCCTGGAAATTAAAGAGAACACTGCAAAGCTTCAGTTAAAAAAAAAAAGAAAAAAGGACTGAATGATACAGATGATAAAATGTACTGTCTTTAAATTTCTGTCCATAAACCTGGAATAAAGCTACTGAGAATTAGTCCAAAATGAAGATTGTAATGCAATAACTTGAAATTAGTTTAGGCATTCCTCTAATCTCATTTTTCATGGGATAGGACTATTCATCATAAAATCTGTTTTCTTTCATTGGCAGTATTTCAGCTGTCTACTCACTGAATGAAAACAGTAAAGGAGTGAAGACACCAAATGAAATATATGTTATTTGTTCTGGCAGAATTATCTCACTCTCAGCAAAGCAAAGGAGACACAGCAGCATCCTCTACCTGGTCTTTGCTCCCCACACTGAGAACTACTCTGATCCCTTACTCTCCTTTTTCATGTTCAGGTTTGGCTTTAGGAGCAGGTCAAGGCCTGATCAAGTGCCTCTCTCATAGGATTTTAACTTTGCTTAGATTTTGCTTTTATCTCCCTCTGTAATTTCTTATCTACAAAGAGACTCTGAAGACCTCTGTGCTACTCCTTTGAAGATCAACTTTGCCACTCTTGCCTGTATCAAATAATTCTCATCCTGTGAGTCTGGGTTGGGTTCTCTTCCAGTCTGATGCTGCCTAGGAATTGAGATGCAAAAAGAGAGAGGACAGGGGGAAAAAAGGCTGAAGGTTCTTACTCAGGACTCTACAGGCTCCACTAAAGCCACATGCTCCTCCTCTCCTGAGCAAACCTTTCCAGACCTGCCTCATCTTTGCTGTGGGACTCTCATCCAGACAAGTTACCCAGGGGAAGGGAAGCTCCCATTGCAAGATGGCCAGCATAGTTTTTCATGCTGTAAATCAAGGTGGATATCCCTAGTGACTTAGAACTAGCCCTCTGCATTATGCAATGGCTGTACATGCCTGGTTTAATCCAAGTATGTTTAAAATTAGCCTTTAATCTTTTGCAAGCCCCGATGTTCCAAAAAATGAAATTGTCAGTGCAAACCAGACCAACTAAGCAGTATTAATTAACACCAGGAGAAAATCACAAAGGATTCTCTTTGATCATTACTTGAAGACATTTTGTACTTACGTTTAATTTCCTCTCCTGATTTGAAATAGCAAGTTCAGGTTATAGCTCTTTGTTAGAATAATAATTAAAACAATCTAGTCTCTGCATATACATTGTTTGGCTAAAGGACACTAATTATGTGCATAGGTTAAGAGACTAATTGAGGTTAAACCTGCAAGGGAGCAGCCCTTAGATTGTTCAGAATGCAAAAATTTCTATTAAACATGGCTGTGACAACCCAAATCTGGACTCTTAATTGTTTTCTCATTCTTCTATAGAATTCTCAAGTCCTCTTCTGAGTTCTCCTCCCAAAAGGTACAGCTTTTGAAACACTTCTGGAAGGGTTTCTCTGCCCTGTAGATGTTCAGGAAGTCACCAAAAGAGTTCAGACTAAAGGGGCTTTCAGCTGATGCTCACTGCAGGGTGCCCTGATGGAACCAGCCAGACAGAGGAGACAGGGACACGGCCCCGTGATGTGTCCAGCCCCTGAACTAGAAATGGCAATCAGGAATGGGATGCCACTGGCATTCCCCTCAGGAAATTCCCTTCACTGAGAGCTGTACCTCCACTCTTGAGGCTGAATTGGGGCCACACAGGCTAGATGTATTGCACAGTCCCCCAACACTGAGCAGATAGGGTGTCTCATCTGACCTCTGAGCCTGCTCCTGGGTTTATCTTTACATGAAAGTGAGAAGTGTAAGAGGAGTATCACCATGGATGCATGGAGAAGGCCACAACATTTTACCATTTTATGTCAAAACAAGGGAGATAACCTGCCAGGAAAGTCAGAGGCAACTTAGTCTGAAGTCACTTATCTGGAGTGAGCAAAAGGGAATTCTCACAGAGTCTACCCTATACTATGGCCAAACTTTTGGGATATGAAGAAAAAGCACAGTGCAGTCTCAAAAAAATTAGCTAATCTGGGGTCAAGGCTTTCCCCTCCTGAGAAATCTGCAGCAATTCCATTACCCAGTGCAGCTATTCCAGGTTTAGCACATACAGTCCCCGACTGAACATGGGCTCTGCAGCTGTCCTTGGCAGGATGATGATTACAAGAGATAATCTTCATGTTTCAAGAAGCATTGCTGACAGAACTCAGAAAGAAATGCCTTCTCTCTCTCACAGTAGCAAGAATATTTCATAGCTATCCAGATGCATTATGAGAACTTTATATCTTACTCTAAAACAAATGGTGGAAAGCATTGTCAGAGAAAGCACAGATGGATTGTGTTTCTCCCTGCCATGCATCACTATGGGTAGATGAAGATTAAATTTCTCTTTTGTATTTAGGCAATCTTGCCTTTATTTTCTTACTAATAACAGCTGGAGGAAAAACGCTATAAATCTGTTTAGTATGCATTCACCACATGACTACTCAGTACTTCTTAGATGCAGCTCTAGTTCTGCTGTTCAAATCAAAAATTTGACTCAGTGTTAGTTAAGAGGGTCGGGATCTGTTTGATGGTCCTTCCCCTGCTCCATTGGTGATCACATCACAGGAGCACAGGGCAGGAGGAGACAAGGTTACAAATACTGGCACTGTTTCATATTGACTATTTTACTGCCTCTGTGTCTGTGCTCAGATCTTTGCTAACTCCTAAAGATTTACATCCCAATCCATCCAAATCACTGTGCAGGGCTAGGTTAACCTTGACAAATCTGTATCCTTCAGTGCTGAATTTAAAGCTAGAAAAAATGAGTTTCATCTTAGAGAGCTTAGCGATTTCTTTTCCAAATCTGCCACATTCAAGAGCAACATGCAGCAAAGTTCCTTCCTCTAGACATTACCAAGAGGAATATGGACAAATAAAGTGAACTCAGCCATTAAAAGTGCTGTGGCTTCTCTCAGAGAAGGATGTCTAAGTCATAAAGAACAGAGGAACTCAGGTACAGGTGCACTGCATCTGACACCAAAATGATTATATTTTTTCTGTTGAAAGTCAAAAACAAGAGAGCTTAGTTGGTAAGCTCTCTGTGTTTGCTGCCAGGCAGAAAATATATACTCTTAGTTGTTTTCAATATAAATAATTTATTATCCACCATTTCAAGCCACATACCAGCTGCTGTTTATTCAAGTTCTGTAATTGTTTCAGTTCCTTGATACAAAGGAATCAGCCATTAATATCAAATAACAATAAGCACTTAATAACTCTTTATTACCAAAGAGATAGTTTAATGACAATTTCAGGAAACTTTCTCTTCAGGGAAGTCCTAAGAACTGTCACACCATCTGATGCAAGTGTTTAAAAATTTAGGTGCCTGTGACAATGGCTATTAAGTTCTGTCTGTGTGTCTGCAGTGCTCAGCAGTGAAATGAGGTGACATGTCTGTCAAGAGCCTCTAGGTGCTGCCAGAGTACCAAAAAAGGACGGAGTGCTGCATTTGTTTCATTGTTGGAAAGAGACAGTAATCAAGAAAACTGCTATTCTAGCAGGCTTTTAAATAAATACTGAGAAGTGGTATTTTTCCTTTGCAGTTCTTTGGGCAACAGTTTAATTGCAATAATTTCTCAAAAAAAAAAAAACAATCTGTGCATCAACATCCCTTGTTCAAGGAGAAACCTGTTAAATACATGATATGTAGAAATGTCAGTGTATTTTTTAAAAATATGAAAATATTAAAAAATAAGGTTAACATCCAACTTTGATTTGAAGCTATTCTGCTTTATTTCCTCACCTACCAAATCTCACTGGCACACAGAGACATGGTTTTCTTTAATGCCTGCAGAGAAATCTCCCTCTCTCCCCCACATTTTCAAACAATGATCAGCTACAAGGACTGAAAGCTAATGGAAATCATTTCAGTCTAGAAATGTAGGCAAGTTTAATGCAGCTGTTTGTTTAAAAACATTTTCCAGTGTTGATTTTTATTTGCAGACAAAGACTTTAAAAAATCTTGCCCACCAGCAGCTCCCAAGGATTTTACCTCAGTGCCCTATCTCTCAGATGGGATAAAGCAGCACAACTTCAAATGAATTCTGATTTTTACTGAGGACTGGGTCTGCAAGCACTGCTCAGGGGACATGGTGCCACTCAGCATTTGGATGCAGCTGTCCTCCAGACCCAGGGGCTCAGTACCCATCTCTGTGTGCTATGGTAAGACTTTTGTCCCCATTATCTCAGAGATTAGCACACAGAAAATCTGTAGAAATTGGTTTTGTATTAAAAAACCCAACCTCATTTACATACTCATCAGTCACAACTAGAACTGCAGCAACAAATCTTCAGAGCTGCTGAGTCTGGGTGACTTCCATCATGCCAGCATCAGTTTCCAGCCTGAGCACAGTGTCACCTCACCTGTGCTGTGAGCCAGCACTGTCACTTCCAGAGAGATGCCCCAGAAACAGCCAGAGGTTTAACGTGGGAAAGAGCAGTTGCCACAAGGACTCCTAACCAGTGCTGTTGTTATTTATGGTTTGGCAAGGGCTAGAGGGGCACCTTGTTTTTAATTTGAACTAGTCTGTTTCCTGGTAAAGACCCTCTCTGTGGGATTTAAGAGTCTTTTGGAGCCTGCTGAGAGGATGGCTGTAAATTTGGCCTTAAACAGGAATAAACATCACTAGGTACTGGTGTGTCTGCCTGGATAGCAAATTCTTTCTCTCTGCACCAGAGTGCCTGTGCCTGAAGAGATGAGGAGTTTGGTCAGCAGCTAAGGCCAGGATTCATCAGGGAAAAGCTTGGATGGATAGAAAATTTATTTAATACTATTTACTTATGAGAAATAAGTAAATTTCTTCTATGTCTAGTAATACAAGGACTATCATTGTAAGTTGAAATTATATTTATAAAAATACCCCAAACTTCTTCCACATTTCACTTCTGGACTTAAAAAAACTTGTTGTAACTCCTCACCTATTTTAATCAGCCTAACCACAATGTGTCCAGGCAGAAGATAAATGCTGTTATTATTTAAAATTCCTAGCACCAACTTCAAAAATGCTGACAAGTCACTAATCCCAAGAAAATGTATAGTAGTTAATTAAAAGTAAAATGTGCAGAAGTTATCCAGTAGATTGCAATCAACAAGATTCATTGAATGAACATTTTGTTCCTCACCACTGAGATAGGTTGTTTCCAACCCTTCCTCCTCCTCTCAGAGGAACATTGGGATAACGATGAGCACAAAATGAAACTAATGAACAAATGTGGCCTCAGCCCCAGAAGCAAACAAACCATCTTTCAGAGCCAAGCACTTGGAGATACAAATTTCCACCTTTTTCAGAGCTGTCCTGCTGGCCAGGGAGGGGGTTTGTCCATTTTACTTAACCTTGATTTGAAAACCTGACAAACTGAAAAGACTCCCTGTAAGCAAAGGGAAGTGCTGATGCCCCGGGGGCAGGATGGGGTGCCCCACACCATGCAGTGTGGAACTGGGAACACCCCACTCTGCAGCTGCTTGCCAGAGACCCTCTGAGAGCCATGGAGAAAGAGAAGCCTCTCAAAGGCATCTGTTTTCCCAGCAGTGGGCAGGAATGCCTGGGTGTAGTAAGACATTTCTGTAGATCAGAGATGGTGTTGAAATGGTCTGTGTGTGGCTGCTGAGGTGATGCCAGGGCAGCTCTGCTACTGGGGCAAGTAAGCAGCTCTTGCAGACAGAGAAACATTCCCTCCACCTTACTAGCACTGGCTGGTGCCACAGGGAGCAGCTCTCACAGAGGAACTGGGGGAAGCAGGAGCTACTGAATTGTGCAGACCAGCCCTGCACCTTGCCTGCCTCCTTTTAGCACTGACATCTTTTTCATGCAACAACAGGCCTAGCATGGAAAATGTAAGTTTTCTGAGACCCATTTTATTCCTTTAAACAAGGTCATTAGAAACAGCAGATACTGTTCATCACACCTGATGGGCTTTGGGGAAGTAAATTTCAATGCACTGTTTGAAGAAAGAGAGGGTAGCATTTATTAACTCAGCTGAACCTCTTCACCCAGCACAAGCTGAATTACCCAAGATGCCATAAATTTCAGGGAATGGGGAGATAAAGCACTGAAGTTATTGTGTTCCCATTGGATACTGCAATTGAAACTGTGCTTCATTATCCTCTCAGCCATACTCAACCTTCTTCCCCAGCAAACAGAATCACAGAATATGCTGAGTTGGAAGGGACCCACAAGGACCCCCGCCAGGAGTCCAGCTCCTGGCCCTGCACAGCACCATCCCCCAGAGTCACACCATGCACCTGAGAGCATTGTCCAAAAGCTTCTTGAGCTCTGTCAGGCTTGGTGCTGTGACCACTGCCCTGCGGAGCCTGTCCCAGTGCCCAGCCACCCTCTGGGTGAAGAACCTTTCTCCAGTGTCCAACCCAAACTGCCCCTGACACAGCTTCAGGCCATGCCCTCAGGTCCTGTCAGTGCTGACCACAGAGATCAGTGCCTGCCCCTCCTCTTCCCCTCACAAGGAAGTTGTAACTGCAATGAGGTCGCTCCTCAGTCTCCTCTTTTCCAGACTGAACAAACCAAGTGACCTTAGCCTCCTCATATGGCTTCCTCTCAAGGCCCTTCACCATTCTTGTTCTCCTTTGGATGCTATCTAGTAGCTTAATATCTTAAATTGTGTCACCCAGAATGGCACACAGGATCTGAGGTGAGGCTGCCCCAGAGCAGAGCAGGACAATCCCCTCCCTTGCCCAGCTGGTGATGCTGCTCCTGATGCCCCCAGGACAGGGTTGGCCCTCCTGGCTGCCAGGGCACTGCTGGCTCATGTTCAACTTGACATTGACCAGGACCCCCAGGTCCCTTTCCACAGTGCAGCTTTCCAGCCTCTCATTCCCAGTCAGTGCACACAGCCAGGGCTGCCCCATCCCAGGTGCAGAATCCAGCACTTGCCCTGGTTACACTTCCCACTGTTGGAGATTGCCCAACCCTCTAATTTGTCAAGGTCTCTCTGCAGGACCTCCCTGCCTCTGAGGGAGCCAACAGCCCCTCCCAGTTTTGTATCATCTGGGAACTTGCTCCGTGTCCCTTGCAGTCCCATGTCCAAGTCATTGATGAAGATGCTGAAGAGCACAGAGCCCGAGATGAAGCCCTGCAGAGCCCCAGGAGTGACAGGCTGCCAGTCTGATGTCACCTCATTCTCTACAACCTTTTGTGCCTGACCCATCAGCAGTTGCTCACCCATCCCATGGTGTCCTGATCCAGCTGTGGGCTGGACATTTTGTCCAGAAGGATCCTGTGAGAGACAGGAATGCTGAAGCTTTACTGGAATCCAAGAAGATTACAACAATTGGCTTCCCTTAATCAACTAGGTGAGTTACCTGACATGAAAGGAAATCAGGTTTGATACCAGGACTTTCCTCCCATGAAGCCATGCCGTATCTGACCTACGACTGCATTGTCTTCCTGGTGTTTTCAGTATCTCTCAGAATAATATTTTCCTTAACTTTGCCAGGCACTGAAGTGAGACTGACAGATCTGCCATTTCTGGGCTCCTCCTTCTTGCCCTTCTTGAAAATCTGGACAATGTTTGCCAGCTTCCAATCAGCTGGGACTGCTCTGAATTCCAAAGACTGCTCAGAAATCATCAAGAGAGATGCATCAAGAGTTATGTCTTGTATTTCTAATTATAAGGGGAAGAAAGCAGAGTTTCCATCATATTTATGCTTAGCACCTTTTGTTGTAGAAAAAAAAATTCCAGGTATATTCACAATTTAGATTTAAACAGTTTTCATTAGAAAATTTAACATAAATTGCTATAGAACTATATAATTGTAAAATTATACATTCCAAATTAGTTTATGGGTACTCTGTAAGGAAAAATATTCTGTTTTCACTATTTAACTTCAAGTCCATTTTCCTGGTTTTATCTGAAAGAAATAACTAGTGTGTATTGAAGGAAAAACATTCATTGGGTGGAAAAAAGCCTTTTTCAGGTACCACAATTTCATATCCCTATCTTTTTATTATTCATTTATTATTTAGGATTTATTTTCCATTAGTAACACTCTCTGGTCTGTGTCACAATAGCACTTTCTTCCCTAAGTGGCTTATGTCCAAAAGAAGATAAAATGCACTTGTTTTGGGGGAGAAAGATTTGTTCCATTTAGATACAGACATATATCTGAGCATAGACATAAAAACATCTCCTCTGACATTTATAATGTGCTTTTCTTTGGTGTTATGGAAGACTAACTGAGGCACAAACAACTTTGTGACCTGGAGTTCTAAGGTATTTCTCCATCAAAATGGACAAAAAGGAGTTATGGCAGCTAGGGAATTGAAGAGCAAGACCAGCACATTTTACTTACAAATAATATCTGTAGAATAGGAGGCATCCACAGAGAAGAACTGTGCTGCACTGGTGAAAGGGAAAAAAAAGTTGAATATAACAGAGTGTTGAGAGGAAACTAATATTCATGCAGATGAGTTTAGACTGACAGCTGAGAAAGACAGTTTTGGCAGACACATATTAGATAAATTAGAGTAGGATTATGCAAGTGTATATGGGATTTTTTTAACTTTCACTCTTTGGTTCCACTATTTTTCAGTTAAGCATAATTTTCCCTTACATGATATTTACAATCTCCAGCTGAAAAGGTTTCTACCAGGCTTGCACAAATAGTTTTTGGAAGGCTGAAGGATGTAACCTCATATATGGAAATGTCAGAAATCCTGTCCTTCCTACTAGGCTGAGTGCTGGACTTTGATCTAACACAGCTAATACATAATTATCATGGCAAAATGACAGAATTTGCCTGCTCTCAGTGAGGAGGCAAGATCTTGCTCTTACCCTGTGGTCATATCTAAAACGAACTCCTAAAAATATCTTCATTTCTAAGTAGGAGTGCTGAAATATAGGAAGCAGAGATGTGTTCACCATGACAGGTGTTGGCTGCACTTGTCACCTTCCCCATGTCCCCAAACATCCACAGCTCTCCTGTGCAAACACTGCTGCTCAGTTCCTGCATGTACATTTTCTTAAACCTGATGGCACAGAAAACCTCCCTGTACAGCTCTTGAGAAAGACAAGGCTACAGTAGCTGGAAATCCTTACAATTCTGATTTCTAGAGGTTAAAGTCAAAACCTTCCCTGAAATGTAATAACGTGTTTTACTTGGACTGAGAACAGAAACAGAAATAGAGCCACATGCCAATTTGTGTATCATTAGGCCCATTTAATTGAGTTAATTTAGAGATAGATGTATGACAGGATGCTGCACATCGAGCTATTGAGGGTAGAGCTGCTGGGAGCAGGCAGCACAGCTCTCCTCCTGCCACCTGACACTGCCCAGCTCTGCTGGCAGCTCCACACTTGCTGGACTCACTGTCCTTCTTCCTTGCCTGGGCTGAAATTGTCTCCCACTGAATTTACACATGTGTCCTGCTGTCCACACCAACATCACCCAGATTCCAGCCTCCAGCTATCCTGTGCTGCCTTCTGCATCTCAGGTGGGCTCTTGCCCCTCTTCCTGAGCCCCAGTTCCCAGTGCTTACTTTTGAGATCTCTGAAATTCAGGTTCTGACTTTGTGTTTTCCTGAAGTCAGTCATCTCAATTGCTGCATGCAATTCTTACAGCCCAGCAAGGTTGGGAAGGTGGCTGTATCCTTTGTGAGACTGCTCCCTGCACAGCACTGGGAGGGACACACCAGGCCCTGTCCAGCTCCTTCCCAGGTCCTGGCTATTCCAGCCTCCCCTGCTGAGCTGTTCCAACTCTGCTCACAATTTCTTTCACATCCCTGGGCACAGCCAGCTCACAAATATGCAGTGCTATGAAAATTAAATGGAGTTTAATAGCTAACTAAATATCACCATGGGCATTTTCTGATTGCATTGCACTGGGAGGGGGACAGCTGCTGCCATGTGTCATGTAATCTCCTGTGCTGGAATGCAGCAACAAATCTTTGAATAGACATCAATGAGAGATCTAAAACTTGCCTTTACACAGCCTAGATGTCATAGACTTCTTTCTCTTTAGATTAATGTAAGAGTGGATAAAGTCTTCTATCTTCATCCTGCTGATCCTCTCTTTGGATGTGGCAAAGGAGTGGGTAGATATTTTTAAAGGCACTACAAGGTTTTAGAAGTATTGAATGCCTCGGTGATTTCTGCTTTTAGATGTCTGCAATATCTTCAAAATTTTTTCCCTCCTGCTATGCAGAATTTGGGGCTTTTTTTTTTTTACATATGACTTATCCCTTTTGCTGTTATAATGTCCATACAGTCTCTTGGTTTTTCACTGTCTCTATTGAACATAGATACAGCTTGCAAATAAACCAATATCTGCAAGAGCTCAATACATTAGGCACAGGAGCCCTAGGAGGAAACAAAGAAAGCACTTTAAATAATGAGCAAGTTATAAAAATTAATGCATTTCATTTGATAATTTAAGCAGATTATTTGGAAAATTCCATTCTGCATCAGTAATGAGATGAGATGTGAAGAACTGTCTTGTGTTAACAAATGGACTTGATGATCTGAAAGATTTTTTCTGACCTAAATTATTCTTCGACTCTATGTAAACTCTCACACCTACTAGAGTGTCATAGAACTAAAGAGCAGCTGACCTGTTACAGATTGGCTGCACAGGATGATAAAGTTTTGAATGTTCAAAGACAAAGATCCCAGTCCAATACATTTCCTACAATGCTGCACAGCAGAAATAAAAAAATGAAGATGATAAAGAGCCGTGGACCTCATATATTACAGTGCTGGCTGAACTCTTATTTGTGAACACAGAGCACACAGGAATTTCAAGGTTCTCCTAAGACAAAAACGCCAGCTGCAGATGTGGACCCTTCCCATTGAGAGCCTAGCTGTTGCCTTATGCAGGAGGTGGGAGAGTTCAGGCATCTGTCTCTTGGTCTCATCAGTGGTGTCTCAAAATAACCCATTGCTTCAACTCCATTACTCAAAGCTCTCCTTCCTGCACTTCTTCATGTTTAATCTCATTCTTCAGCAAAAGGCATTAAGTGAAGAATGTAAGCTACAAACATCAGCAAAAATAAAAATTGGTGAGGTCAGAAGAAGAATCATAAAATCTTTAAGGCTGGAAAAGACCTCCAGGATCACTGAGTCCAACCTTTGATGAAACACCACAATGTCAATTAAACCACTGCACTAAATGTCACATCCAGTTGTTTCTTGCACACTTGCAGTAATGCTGACTCCACCACCTCCTGGAGCTCATTCCAATACTTGACAGCTTTTACAGTGAAGAAATTCTTCCTGATATAGAGGAAAAGAGCAAAAAGGATGGCATTGATTTATGCGAGGAGCTACCAGGATGATCTTTGACTAGAAAATCTAAACAATTCCAAACTGGTTTTGCCAGTAAATAAGATATAAGATCAGCCTGAAAAATCCTCATGTACATCCTTACCAGTGCATCCTCACCTGTCTTGAGCATTCCTGAAAATTTTCCCCTGGAAGTCTCTTTTCATGGTATGTCTAGTTCAGGCTTCTCTCTCAGCTCTTCTCAGACCCTGTCCAACTTCCCTTTACTTTTCTTAGATTAAACTGCTTATGTTCTGTCATTTTTCCAGATTCTTGGCCTTTAAGAAAAAGTTTTTGCACATTGCTTCTTCATTCCTTCTTTTCTGCTAGGATTTTTCCATGGTCTTAATATTATCTCAAACAAGCAATCTTAGAAGTCCTGCTGTTTTCCTGTATTCCATCTTGCCCACTGTTCTATAGTGCTTGCACTTGAAATATAGATTATCCAGGTTAAGACTCTCCATTTCTAGTGTCAATCTTTCCAACCTAAGTATGGAGAGAGTGACCTGTTAAGGAAACCGATTCCATGTTCTTGAGTCTGCACGTTTTAGCTCACTGGATTTTTTCAGTCAAGGGCATTGAGATGTTCCCAGCTAATGCTGGTGCACAAAAAAAAAAAAAATCTGTCTGTAGACCAGATGTCATAGAAAAATTCTACTCAGGTTTTTATTCCAGTTTTGGGGGCAACTCTACTAGTGGACATGTTATATTAATAGTGTAATACAGACAATGTACTCTTGAGTATAAATCTGGCTTATGGTATTTATAGATACAAAACCTTCATGAACTCAGCAGAACTCAATTTTAATAGACACAGGTTTTCCAAAGTGTCACACTGGACATTCAGGGTCTGTGTATGGTCTTCTGGTGTCTTTTTGCAGAACTAGCTCAAATATTCTGTTTGCCAAATAATACCCTAATGTGCAAAGAGAAGCTTGATGGCTACACTGCAGTGGAACAGCACAAGTCCATGCATTTTAACTGCCTTTTATTTAGGAAATGGCACAACATAATGAAGTGTCTGGATTCTGGCCATGACTCCAGTCTCCTGCGTGGTTCTGTCCTCAAAACTCTGCATCAGACCTCAGAAACCCATTTTTGTTTTCTATCTTTTAAAAAGACTTTTAGGACAGCAGTGCTTTCAGGAGGAAATTTTCTGATGTTTGTGGGTGCACAGGGCACAGAGAATAGCATAAGCACCACTTACACATTTCATAAAATTGCTATTTATTTACCCATAATTGAAAAGATACACTTTACCTTTCTCCTTTCTTCTTTCTCTTTCATACTTCTCACTCTGTGACACATTTTGCATATGTATGTCCTTTCAGCGTGGATATTTCTCATTATGCCTTACTGAAGTTTCACAAAATGCAAAAGGATCTGTCCCCACATGGCAGACAGGTTCCTGCTCTTACAGGATGCTCAGCTACAGCTGTCAGGCCATGCTCATCACTTTTCTGGCTTTCTCTATAGGAGACCTCTTGTCTGAAAGTCAGTCTCTCTTTTCCTCTCCAAGCCTGCAGGGAGTGGGAGATTTCCTTTCTGATACTGAAACCTCCCTTCCCAGACATTGTATAATGAGAGTCGTGCACTTGAGTCTACAGCACAAAAAAATACATGGAGACCTGAGATAAATCTGAGTTATTAATTGAAGCTCATGACAGCCATGGGAAGCAAGAGGTTCTGAGCTTGACTGTGGGACAGGGAAATTGAGGCAGCCTCCCAAGGTCACACTGAGGAAGAGATTGGTAAATAGCCTAGTAGCCCAGACCTGAGCTCTCATTTCCAGACCACTTCTGCTTCTTAAGATATGTAATAGAGCAGCATTGGAATTTTGGTGTAGAATTCTATTAATAATCAGTAGTCAAAAATATGGCACATCTAGCAATAACAGCTGGAGGAAAATTAAAAATTTCATTTTTAATGCATTTCCTTCTGTTCCACAGTGTTTGATATTAATTAAAATAGAGCCCTGAGCAGTACAGAACAGCAAAAATCTCAATCAGTCATAGCAGAGAATATGCCTAAACTTGGTGTGCTAAACTTTAAGTCATGGCTTTTGGTTTAGGTTGTGAGTATATTCTGCTTTTTTCTTGACCTGGTTTTAAAATTCACACTTTCTGGCAAATTAACTGAGTCACCTGAGGGCTCTCAATCCAGTCAAAGAGTGAGTGATTTCTTCCAGGTTCACTGTCTTGTTATTTTTTAACTCTGTATCAAAGAATTTATATGGAGCTTTACTTATGTTATAGTTCACTAATGCAATTAATTTCAAAGTTTTTTGACAAAATAAACCTCCAGTGAAAAATTTTCATATTTAATAGCTGACATAAGAAAGACAATAGTATTGTTATGAATTGTGAGTTAATTTTAGAGCTCCGCTGAAGTGAAAATAATGTTATTTCAGGTTGTGGGCCCACAGGCCAGATTGTCTGCTGTGAGACTATGCAAAGACTATATAAAGACAGGAAAAAGGTCAGGAAAATGCAGCATCTCCTTTATCATGGTCAACTTTGGACTTGCAACTGATTCAGAGCTATATCCTACCCCAAGGACCTCTAAAAGAGCAAATTTCCAGGTGGATCATCAGCTTGTAGGCAGGCTGACCTTCCTCTTGTAATTTGTGATCCAAGCTGAGCAAGCTCCTGTATACCAAACTCAGCCTTCTCTCCATCCCACCCCTCTCACTGCTCGGCCATCAGGGCCATCCCCGTTTCCCATATTGATTCCTGCTTCCCATATTGATCCCTGTTTCCCATATTGATTCCTGTTTCACATATTGATCCCTGTTTCTCATATTGATTCCTGTTTCCCATATTGATCCCTGTTTCACATATTGATCCCTGTTTCACATATTGATTCCTGTTTCACATATTGCCTGTGTCCAGGAAAGGCTGCAGGTGTGTGGTGCTTAAGTTTTGCACTTGCTTGGTGAGATCTGTGACCAGACCTGGGCTGTGCCTCAGAAGGCAGCACCAACACAGCCTCTCATAGAACTCTTGGAGATGGACATGTGCCCTCTCTTCCTCACTGGCTCCTGATAACCTTTGGTCTCCAGGGAATGTTCCCACAGTTATCATGCTGTGGTTCACAGAGCTGTTAATTAAGAGCCTTCTGCATCTGAAAGCTGTACATGCAGATCACACCAGCAGCTCATACCTGCTCCTCCATGCTGATCCTTCACAATTAGGGAAGATATGGCAGCTTTCTTGGAGTGGTAATTTTCAGAGACAGGAATGTAGGAGGAGAGTTTGAAACCTGTATCACTATGCCAAACATACGGAGATGTGGAGAAAATAGCTGAAGTGATGACTGCATTTCAAATTCCTCCTGATTTCAAGTGAGATCCAGGCATACATTTCACACAAATGTGGATCTGTGACAAAATGAAGCAGCACTTTCAACACTTAGGAGATTTATCTGTTCTGAATGCTAACACTACACAAAGTAATTCTTTGTACTCATTAGTTCATCTGTGCTCATTACTCTCAGAGCCTTTAAGGGAGTATATGACCCTGAGCCAACAAATAAATGTCTGTGCTGGAACAATACCTCTACAGGTGAAAATGTCTTATTTGGACAAGTGTTGGCGAGACAGCTGAGGGAGCTTTCTGCCAGCATCCAAGACCCCAAAGAGGAGCACAGTGACAGGATGGCAGCAAGCTCACAGGGTTGTCAGTCCCCCTTCCAGCCCTGTGTGTACCTGCCCTAATCACATCCTATCAGGAACAATCTTTCACAAATTGCTCCTTTGGAAGTCTGCCTACAGAAGCAGTTCAGTGCTCTGAGACATATATTTATCCTCTCTATATACACCTACATACATAACCAATTGCACATCAGTTATAGTTTTGCACCTCTCAGATCAGTAATCTCACTCCACTGCAGTATGTTCTCACTCCAAGCCATAATGCTGCCAGAAGTCTAAAAATCACAGGGTTTAGCTTTCTTATATTTTTAGACATATAATGCCAGACAGATACTTCACACAGACACACCTAAAAGAAGAAATACCAGACCACAAACATTTTAAATAGGCAACTAACACAGCAGAGCATTTATTCTGGAGATCAATATAGATTTTGATAGGAAAATTATGTCCACCCCAAAGAGACACGACAGAAGCTGAAAATCTGAAGTACTACAACATACACAAGAATTAAGTATTCAGAATCAAAGATATTTGTATTTTTTCTGTGTGATACTTGGTGTTCCTGGGAAAAGGCACTTCACTGTGAATTGAACCCAATTTACAATTTCAGAATGATTTCCTTACATTAAAAATTCTAGGCTAATTGAAGAAGATTAGGATGACATATGATTCTATAACTAAGTAGGCATTACACTCGCATCAGCAGAAGTGAGCCACTCTGCATTCCACAGATCAAAGAGGAAGATGGTGACCTATACTTTCTCCTTCCTGGCAGCAGGAACTGGTGAAGCAATTTTTGGTAACAGACCCCAGCAGGGTGGAATGATGCTGAGCTGCATTTGGGGGAGACTCCAGACCAGCAAAAACAAGCTCTGCTGGTCTCCAGTGCAGCATAGGGCAAGGCTATCCTCTGACAGAGACGTGTCCAGTGGCTCTTGAGAAATTACATTTTTAATAGCATATTCTCAACACAGTAAGATCCTGATCCAAATTCAGATGAAATTACACATTGCCACTGATTTCTGAAAATTCTGAAGTTTTAAAAATCTTGCCATATTCTCCAAAATTAATTTTTTTAAATGTGCTTTATTTAATAACAGTATCTCCAGCCTGTCAGAGGATTCAAAAATGTCTGTCCACAGTTTTGGTGACAGTTTACTCTTAAATTATAAGGCAAAAATCACTTCTCTGTGGCTTAGGTGTTCTCCTAGCAATGAGACTGAGAAGCCCTTCTCAGCTGTCAGGCTCCCAGCAGTCCCATTGACACTGTAGTGAGGATTTTGACCTCTGGAGGGTCAGAGGAAGAGCCCTCATTATGAGCTATGAGTCACTCAATTACTGAAATTGAACTGTTTCCCATTTAAGCATAATTCTCTAGGCATAATTTAAATTTGATAGAAAAGGAGAAGATGTCCCATTTCTATCTCAGTTCCTCTAGTTATACAATTCCACAAACATATTAGGCCTCTTAGAAAGAGATTAGCTTAAAACAGAGATTGATAGTTTCTGGAGGAAGAAAGCCTCTTTCCTCCAGATGATATCATCAGTAACTCTAGTGGTTAAATCTTTCCTTCTTTCCCAATCAGACCAGCTGCATCAATCTATTTCCAAGATCAGCCTGACCCACAAACATGACAGATGAACTAAAAGAAAGGAAATGTTTTTTCTATCCATCTGAATTTTGCAGACACAATTGTTCATGAAAGTTCAAGTGAACTCAAGTGATCACTTAAATCCCAAAGCACAGAAGGTGCAGACATAACTAATAATGAGAATTAACTGCATTGCAATACCAAACCTGACTGGTTTGTAGATCTGAAACAGCCTGCACTGCAACAGAGCACCGTTTCTTGAATGCAGAATGCTTTATTGTCATACATACATTTCTGAGGTGATAAACAAGTCCAGAAGAGAAGACAGGGGACCCATGGGAGTTGTGCTTCACCCTGGAGTGGCAGCTGAAAACTGGGTGAGACACCCAAGTAAGTCAAGATGTCTGTGTTTGGCCAACACATTGACATCCTTCTTGTTTCAGTGAATGATCAGGAGTTATTTATCTGCACTCCTTCACAATCCATGTCCCACTGCTGAAGAAAAAAATCCCATTTTTCATTCTCTACATAGCTTCTCACCCTTTTCCATTAAAATAATTGAGAAAAGAAATCATAAGGGTGGTAAGATGCATAGCCAAAATTACTCATCTTTGAAGTGTGCTATGAATTATTTTTTCTTGTAGCTCATTTGAGCCCTATGACTCTTTCAGCAGCCAAATGTGCCCAGCAGTTAAAAAATCAATAGACTCCTATTGAGAAGTGTGTGTCTTCCATCTCCTGTGTTGATTTGTTCTGTAACCTCTGACAGGACCAAGGTTCCTCTTTGGGTCCCACTTTGATTGTGAAACTGTGTAATGACAGCCCAAAGAGTGCAGTGGCAATTCTTGGTGCTGGGGAGCAGTCTCCTCTCCCCTGAGCAGCAGCAGCAGCAGGTTGGAGACATTTGGCCACGCTGCCCTTGCCCACCCTGGCCAGTGCAGAGCCCATGGGACCCTCAGGTCAGCATCCTGCAGGCAGGGGAGAGAGCTCTGCTGCATGCCTTGCACTGACAGCCCTGGCTCCTGCAAGCCCTGGTGAAACTGAGCTGAGCAGGCATTTCCCAGCACAAAACTTGCTACAGAGCTAACCAGGACCTATGCTTGTATTATCACTGCAAGTTAGAGCCAAATCTGTAAGTGCATGGGTAACTGCAAGCCTTGCTGGCTTTATCATCACAGTATTTCTGAGAACTGTGACAGCTGTGTTAAAAAACAGGATCATTTACATGGATCCCTATGCAGGATCATAAACCAGATTTCTTCCAGACTTAATGCTGCTTCATAATCTCTAGCAGTTAGCACCCATACTGCTTGGGTTGCCAGTGAGCTCATTTGTCACCCTTATGGCTTCCACCAGCAGTGGGGTAAGAGCAGCAGTTTTAATTAAAAGTTTATATGCAAACATACCTCACAATTTCTGTGTCACAAATGGTTCTCCTCACCCTGTGGTTTCCCTGCTGCTGGTCAGGACAAAATTTTTGCCTTTGCAAAACTGCACATTTTTGTCAAAACACAGGAAGACTGCAGTGATTCTCACACATTTATCTTGGACTTCTGTATGAGAGGTAAATTTCTTTCTGTCATCCCTACTATTTTATTTGTTTAGGACTTCATTCCACAGATTATACTGTCTAGAATTAAGGCATCTGTGTCTTCACATCACCAGTCTGTCATTGTTTTAAAGCAAAGATTATTACCTTCTGCATCAATACCTAGTACAACAGATATCCCAACATTAATATACTGGGAAAATAATAATAAATATTTTAAGTACTTTCTTTTAAACTAATTTTACAGTGTTACCACATATAGGGAAATAAAATGTCCAAAACTATATTTGTACAAGCTATGCTAACAGTTAAAAAAAAAGTGATAAATTATACAAATAAATACATATCTAATTTAAATGGTCTGGGTGTGTTGTCTGAGTTGCTATTTATTTCTCTTTTTTTCACTCAGATTAGCTTCCATTTCTGATTCTTCCCTTTCCATGAAGCCCACTAAGATGGACTATTCTCTTTTCATACTTTGTGGCTACCTAAACCAAGCAATTGATGTCATTACTGATGTCAATTCTTTTCATAAACTGAAAGAAAGGTTTGGAGTGATTTTTTCCAAAATCAGCAAATTGCAGTAGATCAGTTCAATACCATCTATGCTTTGTGCCATTCTGTTCAATGCAAATTCATTAGCAGACAGTTCAGATCAAGTCTACTTAGTTCAGTCTTCTGCATTCAGCAGTGCTTCACCATATATGCAGACACTGGTGTAGTTATTCCAATGCACAATCGTTTAACTGCAGGCAGCTGTGACATCCAAAACCTGCATGCACAACCCTCTGCAATGCTGCATTTCCATTGATTAAAAGATCCCACATCAACACACACAAGCTTGTGTTTGCACAGTGTTTGCATTTTTGATCTCTGCATCTGTTCCTGTATGTACACCAAGATATCCCAAAAATGGAGTTATAGATTTGTAGCATTTCTCAGTACAGTAATTGAAAGTTAAGCCCATATGGGCAGTCCTTTTCTGTTCCTCTTAGAAAGAAATATATTTACCTTTCTTGGCACATCATATCAGCAAAAAGGAACAAGATATATTTTCAAGAAAATGTTCTCCTATTCTTAACTCTCAGCACACATTCAAAGTTCTTGGTATGGCAAAGAGCTCCCAATGTGAATCTCTTCTGATAGTTGTTAAGACTCCCTCCCTTTACTGTTCTAAACTATAGAAAATCTTTTATTTTCTTGTTTTCCAATTTGCCTGTTGTTCACCTCTAACAGTCTTGTTGCATAAGTTGTTTTTGCCTGAGTAACAATGATGAATGAGATTATAATTCTTAGGAGATGTTTCCTAAATGGTTTCTTTTATCATCTCTCCCAGTACTTTTTTTCTAAGTTTTTCCATTGCCTTTGACTTAATTTGTACATGTGATCAAATGACTTCAGTATTTAGCAAGCTCTTCACCCTCTTAGTAGCTGTATGCTATGTTTGAAAATACAAACATTCTAAACAACCTTCTTGTCTTCCACAAGTGTTATTCCATTTGCAGCATACAAACAAACACATGCACTGAATGAGTAGCAGTTTCATTAATCCTGGCAAAGAAGCTTTTTCCCTCTGCACCCACATCCTTCTTCTCAAAGTCTGTTAAACAATTATGTTGACCTAATTGCCAGTGGGGATCTTAAAATTTGCTTAGAATGAAGAAAATAATGATTTTCCTGATCTGTTCACTGCTAATTTATCACCAAGGTTTAAACCAAAAATCTTTAAAAAAAGGAAAAAGAAAAAAAGTACATTATATTAATGGCTTAAATACACATTTAGAGTTCATTAAACGTGTAGAATGTACTAATCACCTTAGGTAGCTGGATAGACCTGGGAAAACAGCAATAACTGATGAACCAGTTATAAGATTAATAGTATTCCTCTGTATATAAGGACTGTTGACACCATTTAACACAGAAGCAAAAGTGAAAAGACAGAGAATTAGACAATGCCCCTGACTGTCAAATGCACACAGGTCATTAATCCTAAAATACTCATGTGGTATTTACAAAATATTTAGCCAAAGTTCCAGCTATTGTATTCCCTGCCTGCTTTTATTATTCTTGGAAGGATGCATCATTATGTCAGCAATAAGGAAAAAGACACATAGTTTTGGGATTTGTCCATGGAAAGAGAGGAAAGCAAAAAGATGTTACAAAAGGGCCACCACAGGCTACAGCTGTTTGCACTGCCAGATTTAAAGAGCCAGCTCCAAAAGCACCTGCCAGGAATAAAAGCCACGAACGAGTGTAGTTTTGCCAGCAAGAAAGTCCACAGGCTTCAAGTTACGCTCACAGAATGCTCCCCAAAGGTTCTTTCCCCTGTGGTTTGATGCAGCCCTGGTGCTTCATGCAATGATTTGATGCAGTAATGTCACAGTTGTCTCCTGTTTTAATTCAAGTGCTTTGTTTAGGAGTGGAACACGAGCAGAAGTTGACATACAGAGAAGGAAGAGGCAAATTTACTGTGTGAGGTGACAAAGGACCTCAGCCAGGAAGAGAACAGAGCCCTCCAGCTCCACAGCTGGTTCAGAGCCACATGGTGCAGAGCTTAGGCCTGGCAAAGGCTGTGCGTGCCCTTAAATAACCTGTCTTAGAAAGTCCAGACAAACAGCTGGACACTTGCTCACTTGCTGAAATCTGTTCTAATAGCTGAGAGCCTCGAGGTGTCATTGTCCCCTGTTTCTTATTTATTCTTGTTTGCAACTTCACTTTTGTTTTAATTTCACAGCGATATTTTGCTGAAATGTATGGATGGGCAGAGTGCTGCAAGACAGAGAAATGTGAGATGAGAAGTAGCAAACACTTCTTGCTGATCTTGGTGTCATAATATAGATGGGTGCTTAGCTTCAAAATTGTGGCTGAATTCTTGGTATTTCCTTTTTGCTGTGGGGAACTGTTCTTTATACCAACTGGCTGATAAAGAGATGCTCTCCCCAAAACTAACAGAAGAGAGTAGATTTGCAGCATTTTGAAGTTGCCATATCTCAGGATTCTGTCATCCTTCCTTCTAGAAATAGAGACACTATTATACCAAAATCAGTCTGTTTTTCCATTTTAAAGAGGAATAGTAGAAAAACTGGTAGTGCTGAATGATGGCATCGTGTAAATGTGGGTTTGTGTCAGGAATTACTTTTTCTCAAGTAAAAAGGACAGAGGGCAAAAAGCCATTATTCACTCTAAGTATCAAATAGTAAGAAATCATCTCTAGCAGACTGAGCTGGAATTCAATTCAGTGTTTGCATATATTAGTAGTTGATGAAAGAAGCACAGAGGTCCAGTCCTGCAGGACCAAATAATGCAAATAAATCCTGCCAGAGGCAGCTTTGGGGCTGGTGGGCTCTATCTTCCCCTATGGAAGTGCTCCATTGTGGAGTCCTTACCCCACTGAAGCAGTCATGCTTTGATTGCAGGTGGCTCCACCCAGTCACAGACTGTCAGCCTGAAAGAGATCAATGCTATATAGGCATCAAGGAAAACAGCTATCTGCTATTACAATGTATATTTAATAAATTATTTTTATATTAAAATCTGACATTTGTCCACTCTAATGGGGAAATTTAGATTTGCATGTCATTTGAAACTCTGTCATAACATATTTACTTCTGGCAGATGATTAGCACATCTTGGAAGTATTTTTCTAAAGCTGCTTCTTGCACATGCCTCTAAGCCTAATAAAGTTCTGTGGTGTTGTTAAGTGTGCATTGCTGTCTGCTTAACTGTGAAAAACAGAAATGAAAAGCAGAGAAGATGCTGTGTCTTTGCCAAAAGGTTTCACTCAAGTATTAAAAAATCAGCAAGCAATTAACACAGGTCCTCATGTTCCTAGTCAGAAAACAGAGTTTTGCATATAAGTGGTTATTTAACATGATGAATAAATCAATCCTCTAAATATATTTAATCTAATTAACAAGGTTCAATATACCTTGTGTGAATACCTGTTTCCTCACATCAGGTGTTTATAGAACTGAGCAAAACTAGCAGTGAAAGCACTGTAAAATATCAGTGGGGAAAAGCCATCCTCACTGTCCATGAACAACATGTTTTAACATTGGTTCTTACCTCAGAGCTGAGATAATGTGAGCCCCACTTCTGCCTTCCTTCACCCCAGGCCTGGGTTTCTGTCATGGATATCTTCCACCCATGTAAGTCAGTTTGAACTGTTTGGTGCTTACTTCATGTTAAAGTGAAGCTGGGCAGTGTCAGGGGATTCCAGCAAACTGCATTGAGGCACATCATCTATACTACACCTTCAAAATCTGCATTCAAACAAATTTGAGAAGCTGACCTTGTTTCTTAGATGGCTCCAAAATCTGCAAGTGCTGAAAGTGGCAGAGAACTTCTAAAGGATGAGATTGATATCCTGATCTGTGGAAAGTTGTCCTGTCCAAACAAATGAGGGACTATGAAGAGCATTTCCACTGGGAGGAGGCCCTGAGGTACTAGGTGTGCCTGGGGCAAACTGTTTTCAGTCGTTTCTAACTAATTTCTTTATGGAGAAGTTCTGGAGCTATTGCTGTACATCTCCCATCCCCAGAGGGACAGGATCTCAGCCATATCACACTGGCACTGTTCCAGAAATGCTAACAAGAAACATGAAAATAGAGTATCAACCACAATATCTATTGTCTTTCATAACTCTGTCTGCTTTTTCTCTGCTACCAACCCAACATCCCTGCACATCTCTGCAATGTTCTGATGATCTTTCAGCCACTCTATCTCTCTAAAAACATCTACACATCATAAAGACTCCACGTGGTGTTAGGAAAATGTCCTCTAGTGCATTCAAATACTTTATCACCTTTATACATAGACATAATTAAGCATCATCCTGGGCAAATAAACGTTTTATAGTAACATAACATCAGCTGAGTGTGGGAATCCTTAAAATCAGAGGGTTTTGGGAAAGCTGCAAAAGGCAGGAGTCAGAGACAGCAGAATTGCAGTTAGAGCTAAGCAGTAGCCATAAGATTTGTCAGCAGAAAAGTTATATAAGAAGTAGAAAGTAAGGACAAATAGAACAATGGTCTGTGTATTAACACTTGGCTAGAATAACTCCCTAAGCTACAGAAAAGTACATCTAGCAAGATATTAGGAAGTTCTGAGCTTAATAATGGACCTCTGTGCATTGTATTTTAATGCTTACAAGCAGGTAATGTATTCAAAATAAGCAAGCATTGTTTTAAACAAAGGTACATGTGCTTATAGTGATTGGATAAATCTACTGTCAATATGCTTTTGCTTTGTGTCAAAAAACTTTTAAAGTAAGTTGTAACATTGAGTTCTTGGGCTGCTGCCTGGGATATGAACTGCTGTCATCTTCCCATTGTCTTGACCATGTAATGAGACTGATGCTGGGAAATAAATCAGCTCGGGACATGTTCCACAGCAGTCCCATCCTGTCCATTTGTGATTTTGTACATAGAACCCCGGGATGGCAATAGCTGAGGAAATGCCAGGGCAGGACTGTGGCACTGGCTCTGTGCAGAGGGCTCAGAGCTGTGGGGTGCAGTGCCAGCAAGCCCAGTCCTACTCACACACAGACAGGCAAGCCCTGGGGACACAGGCAACCAACGTTTTTCACATTCTGGGAGAGGTCTGTGCACAGAATTTTATTTGCCTTCTATAAGGCACAGGATGGATGTTGGTAGCCAGTAGCATAGATAGGATGGTGACTTGGTGCATGTGGCAGTCACACCTCTCAAAGGCAGAGCTTTCAGGGCTGAACAAAGCCCAGATGGGCTGAGGGAACCTCTGAGGAGAGACAGAGACGAAGAGGAGATGCCTTCACTGGGACAGGCATTGAATGAGGTATTGATGATGTAGGAGTATTAAATGTATTTAAAGACTACAGCATTTGGCAAAAGACATACAGAGAAGTTCTAAGGATGCATGATCAAAGTAGTAGGGTTTTTTTCCTATATATAAAGTGGAAAACACTTTCCAGTTTATTTTCAGGTGAAATCTTCTGCAAAGACAAAAGCTGCATTACACTGTTAAGCATTTACAGAGATACTTCTAGGACCTTAATTGCAGCATACAGAAGGAGATGCAATATTACTGTCACTGAGCAATACTCATCTAGTTTTCTTTGAAGCCAGTGGTAGACTACTACTGCCATCAGTCAGAAACAAATTGGGCCTTGAATAGGTACCCATTTAAGTAAATTGCTTGTTAGCTTCTCCCATCAAATCTGCAGCTGAGCCTACCATTGCCAGGCAGAGATAAAACCCACATTCATTTAGACAGACAACAGTTGCAGAATATGAATTGCTTTGTCTTTTTGCTTCCTTGGGGAAAGAGAGGGAAAGGCAGGCAAGGCAAGGCAAGACCAGCCAGCACACAGCTCTGGCTGACATGAAGTCATGGTCTCTGGCAGCCCAGTGTTGCCATTGCTGGACATGAACCAAGATTACAGCGTCTCAGAGCAGAGGCTTGCAAGACTTACTCTGCCTAATTTGTCTTGCCCTGCCTGGAGCTTTGTTTTCACTTGGTTTTCATGTTTTCACTTACTGAGGGAATTTTTTCTGACACACATTCCAATTAGTGGATCATAAGGTGCAGCTTTTTTGGACCACTACAAAAGTCGAGAGACCTGACAGAGGATCTCTGAATTGTGGGATTAGGTATGAATTCCAAGTGCCAGACTGCCTTGTCCTTGTTGTCCCCTCTGAGAAATTACTGGGAAGACAATAAACACTTTCTAATAGATATTGTTGCTGTAGAATACAATATGATATTGTATTTCCTCAACATGTTTACCAAAATGAATATAAAATTTGTCCATTCCACAAACCTCTTAAAAAGCCGTGCATGCAGTAAAAGGATTAATAACTCATCTTCTCCTGTGCCTGTAGACATTAGTTTTTATGACCAAATGTTAAATTTTACCGTTACATATATTTTATATGCACTGATTTTTATTGCTTAGCCAGTCCTGCATTTATGAATCATCTTCAGATCCTTTAGCTACTTAAATCTAGGAATGAAAGTTAAAATGCTGCTTGGTATTAACATTGTTGGGTTTGGGTTTTTAAATCAACTTATGAGGCACAGTTAAAATATTTATTTTCAGGAAAGAAAGTTCAAACTAATCAATGCCTGAAGTGACATTATCTTGAAGAAATCAGCATAGGCATTTAAAGAACTAAAAATTGTACAAAACTAAATATATGAAGAATAACTTAAGAATGAAACTAAGGCCTTCTCCTATACATGCATACTTCTTATACAGTCTTTTTTAAAAAGCAAACTCTTCTCCACAAGAGACAAGCAAACCTGCAAACTCTAATACAAACATCACTCTCCCCTGCACCCTCACTGAAACAGTTCTGTAATTTCCAAACAATGCCATATGTTCTGCTACTAAACTGGATCAAGAACCCTGTGGAGCTTATCCACAATATTGTACTCAGAACCATTTATGGAACATATATTTCATCCACAGGGTCTACATCTTGAAACACAGTTTATTATTCTGGGCTCACAGCAACATTCAGCACTTTGGATTCAAAAGCTGCTGACAGTTCATTTCCATTGCTCACTCTTTGCATTTCTGGGTTCAAATCCAGCCGAGTTCTGGCAAGCTGACGGCTCAGCAAGTGCACCTTCAGCTGAAGACACCAGGAAAGGATTTTATTAGCAGAAGATAACCATCAAACTAAATTACACCATGACTCTTTCAGGACAGACAGATACATTTGGGTGGAAACATAAAAGTAATTGCCATAAAACTCATTAGAAAAATAGACACTTCTCATACCATTTACAAGTGATATAGCATTCCTGATAGCTACAGGGCAGCCAAAATAATCCCTCACTGGAGAGCCAACCACTGGATGTACATTTATCAGATACCTAAATAATCTGAAAAGGAAGCAAAAACAGTTAGAATCAAAAAGTTAACAGTCTGAAAGCAGAAATATAGAATCAAATGCAAGTGTGTGAATTAACATAGACTTAATGCTGTAAAGTGTTGGTCCCTGAATCAAGCCCATCAAATCCTTTCAGCATGTTTGCTAACAAAACACACCACATGAGACCCATTGGGGTGTGCTTGGAGAACCATTTTAGTGGCAATGAATAGACACAGCACCAGCACCTTGCAGGTCTGTACCCTTCATGCCCATTTTCTATGTCCTGGAGTGTAAGATCTAACTGCACATACTTTCCAAATACACAATATCTGCAGGAAGAGAGACACAAGCTTGCAGATCCAGAAGTCTGCTCCCCTACTTATATAATGGCTATTGTAATTGCAATGTTTGGGTAGCCCCAACTTAGAGAGTTTAAATTTTATGTTTTTCATTAAAAGCACCTCCAGCTCCCACATCAAGTCATAAATCCTTTGAAAATTAATTCTTCAGCTTCTATGTAAGTCTTTTTTCCCTAAAGAGGTACTTTTTCCATAATTCTCTATTTTCTTTATTTTTTTTCTTGCAATAACTACCACACGTTGCTTGTAATGTAAAGTCTTGAAAGTAAAATTAAATGCCACAGAAAATGCTGCACATTTTCTAATGCTTAATGCATGCCTTTAATTTCTTACTAAATTTATGTTGACTTAGGTGTGGGCAAGAGTTCTGTTGCAAGGATGAAAGTTGCCAACTAGAATGAGTGTCTCAGAAATTTCAGGGATGAGGTGCGAGATTTAGGAGACCTAAAGTAGGAATAAGTTCCAGCATTACCAGATGTTTCCTATAAATGCAAAATGAAACCATAATGTGACTTCTATATAGTCAACACCAATTTCCACTTTAACTCTGCTAAATCATCAGTGGATGATGATAGGTGATCCTGATAATTCAAGCTGTCTGATGTTTTGCCATGAAGTTCTTGCTTTCAGTGGCTTATATTTTGCCAAACACAACTAATTGGAGTACATTTTCTTTCTTTGCTCTAGGTGGTTATGTTTTTGTTTTGGTTCTTAGATTTTGAACAGCCAGTTCAGCTGTTTCTGAAAAGAACTGGGGAAAAGAGTCAATAACCCTGCAAGAACTAACATTTTACATGCTCTTTATTTTTTACACATAGCAATAGGGAAATACAACTTAGCAAAATGTGTGCTGTGCCCATGAAAAAGCTCTGCTTTGGGCAAATGACAAGTTTCTAAAATATACATTTTTTAATCTATATACTGTATATTTTCTATTCACATTTTCTATATATTCATTATAGATAAAAATAAAATGTGTGTGTATATATATCTCTATATATCTCAGAATTAAAAGATGTTTGCTGAAAATATCACTGGGGGCCCATCTGCACTGAGCATGCTTCATCTCCTCTGAAAAGACTTATAAATACCAGTTATAGCAAGCATATCATTGGGAAAAGATTCATAACTCTGGGTGAATTTTCACTTCAGAAATCACTCTTGACCTGGAAAAACAAACAATTTTACTGGGGTAAGAATGAAAACCTTCTTAGCTCTAAGGAATCTGCTTCCCTGAATCTCTGCTGCTCCAGTGCACAGTGCACATCCTTGAGCATTCTCACCCGGATCCCACTCCTGTTGTCCTGACTGCTGAATTTTGCCAGCCCACAGCACAGGGGGCCACTGCACGACTGCAAAAGCTGATTTCATTGTTCCTCTCTTGGAAAAAGGGGACTCAGCACCAAATGATTCCAACAGAAAGCAGTCCAGATTGCTAAACTAACTTAAGACCACAAGTGCACTACATGCTTCTCTGAAAAACTCAGAGTAAAATTCACCTCAAGAACCACAGATTGAACCCACAGTTGATGTTATATATGTTTCTGCCTATGACTGACACACCAATCTCAGCAATCAAACCTTCACAGGGCAGCTGGTTTGTGTAAGTGTTACCAGCTGCTTCTTGAATTCATCTAGTGGGAGCCTGGGCTGGGTAACTAAATGTCTACTGACTGTCCTTTGTGAATCTACTAAATGGAAATTGATGTGGTAAAATAATTACCTTTTTGTAAGAAATTTTGAAAATGTTAGAGGACTGTATTGTCTGTAAGACTGACTATTCCAAGATAGGAAATATTAAAATTAAAGTGGTTCCTTACAAACTGTCACTTAGGAAAAGATGTGCTGGAGTGGTGAGCTCTGTGTTATCCCTGTTATTTTGAAGAATCTCCCTGCAAGTGGGTTTGATGTGGAGGACATGGGTAATAACAATTACCACCTGAAAACCTGAAACTGATACAGGATAACACATGACAGTTGTCTGAACCAACCACCACTCCACTCTTATGGAGAAAAATCACTGGAGATTAGCACATGGCTGCAACGAGAACAGACGAAACTGATTTAATTTCAGTCTCTGGGAAGACAGGAGTGAGTGATCCAGCTCATGCCCCTTTCAAGGAGTCATAGCTGAGGCTGGAAGTGACAGGTCAGAAGGAAGACATCTGGTCCAAGCTCTCTACCCAAGCAAGGCCACCCAGAGATAGTAGCCTGGAACTATGTCCAGAGGTTTTTTTAATGTCTCCAAGTTAGAGACTCCACCCTCCCTAGTCAAACTGTGTCCATGCTTGGTTACCCTCACAGTGAAGAAACGCTTTTCTTTGCTCAGAGGGAACTTCTCACCTCTGGGTTTTGTGAGGTTTGTGCCCCTTGCCTCCAGTCCTGGGCACCACTGGAATGAACCTGGCTCTGTTCCCTGCCTGCCCTCTGTTCAGGGATTTATACACATTCATAACATCCCCCTGAGCTCTTCTCCAGCCTTCTATTCTCCAAGCTGAGCAGTCCCAGCTCTCTCAAGCTTTCCCCACAGGAAAAATGCTCCAGACCATTCACCATCTCCATGGCCACTCAATGGACTCCTCCAGAATGTCCATGCTTGTACGGGGGAGTCCAGCACACCCCATGTGTGGCCTCACTGGGTTGGACCACATCCTCAACCTTCTGGCAACACTAAGAAGATTAATTTTCAGATTGTATCATGTGTGTCATAATCAGGGTATGCAAATGACACCTCTAACTTCCAGGCTATATTCCTGATTTTGCTTTTTCCTATAATCCTTATTCTTCCTTTTCCCATCAAAACTTTGAAAGTATCTTTCTAAAAGTACATCGTATTTGTAGGCACAATTAATAAAATATATGTACTGGAAATACAATCGTCGTTTTGGATTTAACTCTTAAAAATTCAATAACCCAAAGTCATAAAGTACATGTAAATATTTCATTACACACATTTAATTGGACTAGGAATGTGCTTTTCTCTGATGTAGATTTATGAAATTGGCTGCATAAAGGGATAGGGATGCTACTTCTTGACTCTTCTTTCTATTTTATGGTGAAGTATAAATCATTGTCAGTATTTTAATATATTGAATATTATTAATGTTTAACTAGTGTCTATAAATTTTTTATTAGAACTTTTCTTTGAATAATTGCTTCAAATTAAATTGAAATTCTTTTTTTTTTTTTAATACAACAATACTACCGACATTTACATTTCTCAGAATGTTCTTGAAAGGGAAATTAAGAACAGAGAGAAATACTGGAGATTTAGTATTTGCTGACATAGTGGAAGCATTACCAAAGAAACTTGGGTTTCAAAGGGTCAGTGTTAATGCCTTTCTATGTTTTATATGGAACAGATTCCTAAAAAGAAAAGGAAAAACAAAAGAAAACAAAGCAAACTACCCAGCAAATACAGAATAAATTACTTCAGCACACACCATATTTACATATTGCCTGGTGGAGAATTCCAGTTCTAACATCACCAACCTTCTCCCACCACAGGTCTCCAAAGGTGGGCTGCCCCAGGCAGGTGGAGGGGAAACAGCTCTGGGAGAGGAGCACTGGCAAGTGGCTTGTTCAGAGCTGCTCACAGGGCCCTCCCTCCCCACACACTGTGCCAGACTTGGCTGCTGAGCTGTGTGCCCTGTGCTGGGCTCTGGCACGTCACCTTGAGATGTCTGTGCTGGGGAGGGCTGGGGTTCTTGCTCCCTCTGAAACCTGGGGAGCGGGCCTAGCACAGGAGCTCCATCATCAGCTGCTTCCACTTTAATCAAACCTTTCTTATGCACCTGGACAGCAGCCTCTTACCCTAGCTGGCCTCTGGCAGGCTCACAAGTACTAAGATAAACTCATCAGTTAGCTTAAATGGGTGAAGTGGTAAACAGAACTCTTGGATTGAGCATTAGTAACTTCTTGTAATCCCAACATTTTCTCACTGCAGCTGCTGGCTAGGATTGAGTTTTTCTTAACAGCTTAGCTTCCTTGAAGTCAAAATATCAGCTGATAATGATTTTTGCTCATAGGAGATGGACAAAATTAAAGTTACAGGTTTAACTATCAACAGAGCAGGATGCCACAGTTCAAGTCACACTTTGCCTGTATTAACTGAGGCAGATGCAGGGACCTGGAGTGGTTTCACAGCACATGTCAGCACTGCCCACTGCAGGGACACACCAGTACCTGAACTACTTTTAAATAAAAATATAGGTTGGAGAAACCACACTGCCGCCTTATAAGAGTGTTCCACAGTCATTTTACTCAAGACTACTGATGTAGGATACATTAATGGCTGGACCTATGGCCCTAGGGACAGAGGTGGGGACTTGCTGCTGGGTGACTGGGGAGGGGCCCTACCCTGAAACCAGCCCAGGGCAGGCCAGGCCATCATGGGGATGAAACTCCTGAAGTGTTGTGTACTTGTTGGTTGTTTTGTGGTTTTTTATGTTTAAAGTCACAAAAAGGGTTGCAGTGTGTCCCATCAATCAGAGTACCACACAGTGTCTGTATTAAACATCCCACCGAGTCTCACAGCGAGCCTGAAATTCCCAGTGACACAAGATAAGAAAATATTCAGCAGGCTTTCCTAAACAATTTATGTGTTACAGGACTGAAAGGTCAATGAGCAAAAATTGTATTTTATCTTCCCTGCATATATATTGCTTGATGATTAGGTCAAAAGTGTTACAAATACAGTTGCAAGGGAAAAATATGACTATGCGTAGTCAGAGATGGGAAAATGAGAGGGTTATTCTGCTCATTTCAGTCCTGAACAACAGATTCAGAGAATGCTTGTGTACTGCTAGGGAGAGCAGCTTTCTGTCTCTTACAGGTGTTTTTAATCTTTTGCCTTGCCATACCTGCAAACCTTGTGTAAAATTACTAGCAAAATACATATTTTATCAATTCCTGGCCACCTCCAGTGCAAAAATGCATGAATAGCTAGCTCATACTTCAACTGCCAATATTAGACAATTGCAAATGAGTCACATTTCCATTCTATTGACTGCTAAGGAGTTTGATCTTGTCTTCAAATACTTGCAGGGATGGGAGGGCCTCAGTAGACCTGATAAGTCTGGTTGGGTAATTAGTGCTGAAAAATCTGAAGATCATGTTTCCTGTTTAATGGGGTAGATGTATGCTGGATTTTCTGGTAAAAGAATTCATCAAAGGAAAGGGGAAAGACCAAATTCAGATCTTCTGTGTAGAGACTGTGCCTTGTTTCAGCTGAATCAAGGCAGAAGTTTTTAGCAGTGAAGTTTCTTTTATGTTGCATTTAAGAATAGGTTTTATTTCAGTAAAAAGAAATGAAACAAGAAAAAATTTTTAATGCACAGGACAGGCAATAGGGTACAAGGCATTTCTGGGCTTTTTGCCCAGATCTGTCATTGACTTCTTGATTATATCTGTGGGTCTGTTTTATGTTTTGAAGGTAAAAAAAATAATAATTCAGTAACGCAAATGTTAAGAAAAAGGAGAGGTTTGATTCACTGCAGTGTGATCTGCAGGGTCATGTTGCAGGCTGGGTTGAGAGACCTTCAGTATATTTCAGTCCTTATCTGTATCTATTTCGATCTATTTTGCCTTTTTTCTTTATTATGTACTGGCCCCAAATCTGTTTTCTTCAGGGCCAATGCTCTCTCTGGCTGTGTGGGTGCATCAAAGTAGCCATGCAGGACAGAGACATCTGTGCTAGCTTTGGAGTGCATGTCTCATTACAGAGGGCACTCCTGCAGGCAAAGACACCAGGCTCCTCTGAGGTGCTGAAGGGCCATGCTGAACTGGGGGAGACCCTTTGAATGTTGGAGTTAGGTCAGAGCCATGATGCAATATTCAGCATAGACATGGGAATTTTATACAGGATGGTGTAAACAGAGCACTCCATTCTCCAGGAGGACACAGGAAGGGCTGCTTGCACCTTACTGATCTTTATCACAACCTGCTCCTCTTGGTGAATTTGGGGAATGGGCTCTGTGTACACAGGTGTGCTCACAGGCAATGTCACCAGAAAACAGCAAGAGGAAGGGCTTGGAGAGAGAGTGCATGTGGAAGTCTCACAAAAAGATGATGAGCTCTGGAGACTTGTGTTTCTCTTGAATCTGAGGTAGCTGATAAACTCAGACCAGCAAGAGCCTTGCAGATTGTCCAAGGCCATCACCTTGGCATGGCAAGAGCATCAGCACAGCGCTCTGTAGGTCACACCATAGTCAAGGAGGTGGTGGCTGCCATATTAGACAGAGCCCAGTCTACAGGGCTGACACAAGGGAGGAAGGGACTTCTGAACACCTCCTAAAAGCTTCTGGTGCATTACTATGAACCTCTGTTTCTCAGTGAATATCCAGAGCTGGCCTCCCCACTGCTGCTCTAGCTGGGTAGAATGAGTGACTGAGAGGGGTAACTGAGTGGGCTGTACTGTTATAAATAAAAAACTGGCCAAATTTTTTTGGAAAAAAAAAGTTGCAAGCCAGTCAAGCCAGTTGTTGCTGCTACAGTTCTACCTGTTTGTTATTATAATCACAAGTCGTAGTTAATGGCTCCTTTTGTATCAGTAAAGGCCCTGGCTAGGGCTAAGTTAATGGCTCTTCTCCCCGGACAGTGAGGGGAGGGGATGTGGGAGGGGGGCATCGGAAGATGCAAAATAACTTCGGGACCAGGATGCCATGGGAAGTGTCAAACTTACCGAAAAGACCCCCAAAACAACGAGCCAATACAGAATTAAGAAATTAGAGTGATGTCTGGATGTGAGGAACAGAGTGGTGAGCCTGTAGAGATGCTGAAAAAAACCTTTGTTGCCCCTTACCCTGAGCAGAGACATCATCTGAAACCAAGAGGGCGAGGCGGGAGTCGATGGAAAGTTGAGATCGGGGTTACACCAAAGGCTCCCACAAAGATTGAGCCCCCAGGTCTGCCCATAGCAGACAATGCTGCATATATTCTCTGAGTCTCCCTAGCAAAGACAACACAGACTGCAGATCTGTCGGGCTTCCCAGTCTTGAGCTAATCACTTTTAATCAAAGGCATTTAAAGGAGAAAAAGTCTCCTGCCCTGTTTATTTCAGTACCTACAATAACCTGCTGTTAACAGGGACTGCTTTTTTCTCTTATTAATATTTTATTAATATTTAGTCTCTCATTAATAAGTGTGTAACTCATAAAATGTGTTCCAATAAATGTTGGTGGTAATCTGTGTTTCCCCCTGACTGCTCCCCTTGTCTGGAAAATTTACCTCCTTCTTCCCCATAGCTGGGGATCAATGCAGACAAGCAGACAGTGAAAAGAAGATTCCATTCTGTCCTTGTAGGGACTTGGGAAGGCAGGGATGACACTCTGGAGTAGGAGGCAGGAGAGAGGAACGCTTTTACAGGGGCAGAGGAGAGGCCAGAAACACACCCCAAGTATGAGCCCACTGACTTGACCTAGGGGTGACTCATAACATCTAGGTACTGATAGAAATATAATACAGACACGGACAATAATGGTGGCATTAAATGACCAAACTTGGGGCCAGTACCATCCTTAGACAATGGGGAGATCATGACATTCTGCCTGTTTCATTTGGTGCTTTAAGCACACATAAGTAGGTAGTCATGTAAAGATGGCTAAGAATTCCTGTTCACAGCTGACTTTTTGCAGAGACTGATTTTTAGATGGTGTTTAATTTTTGGAAACAGAACATTTCAGTTCAGAGAATAGGCTCATAAATGGACAGTAAAATCTTTGCCTTTATATTCTCCAACCCCATTGCTAAGAGCTATATGAGTTACAAACTGTTCATACAAAATTTCACATTTTTCTTCACTAAAACCCCAACAGGAAGAAAAAAAATCTGCTGACATTGATTAAGATTTTGAAAAAGCTCCTGTGGTTTTGGCCACACCAGGCCAAACTATAAACAGTTCCCAGTTTATTTTCTGGGAACATTATCACAGTTTCATTTCCACAACAAAAAGGCTCCATTCTTTTCTTCAAGGTTTGGCCTTTAACCCTGTCCTTGGTGCTCTGCATCAGAAATGCACTTGTGTTGTCAGCCCCTCTATTAGCACTCACTTATCGAGGGTGCCAAGGGAAAGTAAAAGAAAAGGACAAGTGTCTAACAGGTTGCCATAGTTTCTTTTGTGCTCTCAAAATTTGTAGGCTTCAGGCATTTTAAAATGTCATTAACATTTGTACATATGATAAATTTTAAAAATTAGTGAAGTTTTCAGACTTGAATGTTAACAATTTCCATTGTTAACATTGTCTGTTACCAGTAAATTTCAATGGCTGATAATTTTTACTCTACAGATTTTTATCAGGCTACAATGCTGATAGGTTGTACTGAGCAGACTATGCCAGGTTGGGTGAGAAGGTAGGAAGGCATTGCAGAGGAATCCAGTCTGGATTCATGGGCCAAGACCAACTGCATGAGGTTCAACAAGGGCTGGGTCCTGCACTTGGGTCACAACAACCCCATGCAGTCCTACAGGCTGGAAAGCTGCCCCTTGGGAAAGGACCTGGGGGTGCTGGTCAGCAGTGACTGAACATGAGCCAGGGTGTGCCCAGGTGGCCAAGAAGGCCAATGGCATCCTGGCCTGGATCAGAAACAGTGTGGCCAGCAGGAGCAGGGCAGGGATTGTCCCCCTGTACTCAGCAATGGTGAGGCCACACCTCGAGTGCTGTGTCCAGTTCTGGGCCCCTCACCACAAGAAGGACATTGAGGGGCTGGAGCGTGTCCAGAAAAGGACAACAGAGCTGGAGAAGGGTCTGGGGCACAACTCAGGTGAGGAGCAGCTGAGGGAGCTGGGGGTGTTTGGCCTGGAGAAAAGGAGGCCCAGGGGAGACCTTGTCACTCCCTACAACTCCCTCAAAGGAGGCTGCAGCCAGTGGGGGTTGGTCTCTTCTCCCAGGTAACAGTGACAGGGTGAGAGGATACAGTCTCAAACTGTGCCAGGGGAGATACAGGTTGGATATCAGGGTGAATTTCTTCAAGAAACAGGTTGTTAAACATTGGAACGGAATGCCCTGGCAGGCGGTGGACTCACCATCCCTGGAGGTGTTCAAGAGATGACTGGATGTGACATTTAATGCCATGGTGTAGTTGATAAGGTGGTGATTGCTCAAAGTTTGGACTCCATATTCTCAGAGGTCTTTTCCAACCTAAATAATTCTGTGATTTTACAGACACAGAACAGGAAACAACCATTTAAATGTTCAGTGTAAAACAAAAGGTATTTTCCCTCCAAAAGTGAAAGAAAATAATTTCAATTATTGCAGGCTGGTAGGTGGGAGGCATCTTGCTAATATTACATATTGCTAATTCTTTTTCCTTTCACTGCCATTTTATACAGTCATTTAGTCACAAGCTATGAAAATGGGTGAATAATCCACTTCTGCTATGCCAACTTAATACCGCTCCATAAGCAAATCAAATATGATCTTGGCAACATCTTAAGGGACAGCAAAATTAATGCAGTGGAGAATGGGGAGATCATGCAGCCACAAAAAACACATGACAGTGTTCTTCCTCTGAAGTACCCCCGTTAAATTCCAGAACAGTCTAATTATTAATGGAAATATCATTTTACAGTTGTCCTACAAGGAGTCCAGAGGTTTTAGCATTGTCTAGTTTAAAGCACTGTGGTATCTGCAGACAAAACTGTGTATCATGGGTGACAGCCTGGCTGGCAAACTCTCCAGCAAATCCAATAACGATTGCATTAGGCCCTGGTGCCAGCATTTGCAGGTCAGAGTAAGGTAACACAGCACCAGGAAACCTGCACTGTGCGTGTCCTGTGGTACCAACCTGAACTTTTCTCTCTGAGGCTGGCAGGGTGGTGCCTAAGAAAGGTGCTGAAATGCAGCTGAGGCTCAGGCATTATACCCATCTGAGCAATAAGGTTTAGAAAGAGACAGAATAAAGTCAGTACTACTGAATTTTGTTGTCTCTTTAAAGATTGGTGCCCAAGAGAAACAAAAAATGCTGTAACAGAGAATTTGGAAGTAAACACCTCAGCATTTTAATAACTGCAAAAGCCATTTTTGCTAGAATGCCATGAACATTATTGCTGTAAGACAAAGTGAAGGACAGTCCTATAAACAATACATAAAAAGACAAAGACACTGCTTGTAACACTGCTTATTTCAGGGCTAAAATGCGGCCTACAAGTTACTATTGCCCTATTTTAATGTTCTCAGCTGGCTTCTGCAGGGAAATGCTTACTTTTTCTCATGAAGGAATGAGACTATACCTTCATCTACTACAATTCATTAGGGAACCCAGAAGAACTATTTCCCTGTTACCTTTTTTTTTTCGCATCTCCCTGGATGGTGAGACAAAGGTATACTAATTGCAGATCACTAGCAGTGATATGATGAGAATTTCTGGAAAAACCTGTAAATAAATCAATGTTTAATCAAAGGGTTGTAATAAATTCAGTTGAGAAGCCTCCCTCCATTGCATCTCTCCACGGTCTCTCTAGTTATAAGATGTCGAGTATATCTGCTGGTGGCAGGTATGACCATCTCAACAGCATTAAAGGCATTCATCTGCCTGCTCATATCAGAGATAGGATGAAGAAACAGAACACAGAATATTTATTCCTCCCTAAATGAGACCTGGAAAGAAAGAACAATGAAATAAAGAGCTTGGGAATCAAAAAAAAAAAAAAAAAAAAAAGGAAAAAAAAAGGAAAAAAAAGAAGGGGGTGGGGGGAGGAGAGGGCAGAATGACGGGCTGCGGCTTGAGATAAATTCTGAGAGGTTCTTGGAGGGACAGATTATCCAAGACATTCAAAAGGGTTACAGATTTGGACTCGTGAAGCAGGTGAAATTATTCAGATTGGATGAAGCTATGATTAGAAGAGAAGGTGAAGAAGAGTTTAGCAAATTTGTTTCAATCAGCAAAAGGATGACTAGAAACGAGGGCAGAAAAATATAAGTATTTTGACAACAAAGATAAATTGTCATGAATAGGCTTGGTGATGCTACATAGAATAAAATAATTATATTTACTAAGTGAGTAGATGGAGAGACAGAATGAGAAATCAAACGTAACAGTAAGGCTACAAGAAAAAGAGGAGAGTAAAATTCTCAACAAACAGAAAAGGGACAAAAGAACATCCTGAGGACAGCTAAAAAAAGTCTCATGTGGAGAGAGTTTGAAATGGCAAGGTAACACCAAAGAAGCTATGTCAGAGACAAAAATTCACAACAGGAGGAAAAAAAGAGTTGTAAGCAACAGAAATGGCTGGGGAGGATGAGGTAGTCAAAACAGAGACTATAAAGATAAAATGAGGAGGGCTGAGGGTGAAAACTTGAACAGATAATGGACAGGAATCTACCAGAGGAGGTGCTGAAGAGAACTTCCTCCTGAGAGTGTTTGATATTAAAGTAAAAAGCAGAGAGCAGAGCTCACCAAAAGGTAAGAATGGAAAGGAAGAAGATTGGAGAAGTGCCAGTGGTCCTGGAGACTCCATCAAGGGCATCCCAACTGAAAGAAGCCCTCCAGCTTGGCTAGGAAAGAACATAGGTGAAGGGAGTGTCCACAGATACTGAAACTAGATAAAACAGAGAGTCTGACAAATACAAGATGGGAATGAATATTTGGAAGTCTAATTGGGTGTGAGAAAAGCTCAGTGGGGAAGTGCAACCACAGTTCCATGTGGGGGGATAGAATGTAAGAAAATAAAGATAGGGAAGAAGGTAATCTCACCCCTGAGGAGTTGCAGCTGTACTAATCACCAAAGATTAGGATCACACAGCTGTGTCCAATGAGGATGAATGCTAAAAAAGAGTGGGTAAACTAGGTGAGCAGAGAGTTGGAGTTTGTTGGTTGTGCTGTGAAGAAGGAGTCAGTTCTGTGAGGAGCTACCTATGAGAAATCACAAAAAAGGTATGGAACTTTTGCAATAAGATGGCAATAGTTCCAAGATGACTGAGAAAAAGCTGGAGAAGGGAGGCAGGGCAGCAGAGGAACTGTTGGGAAATAAAAGAACAAAGGGCAAATTAGCATGTATCAAACAAGAAGTAGAGAGGAAGCACCAAAGAGATCTTACCTTCCAAGGCAAAAAAAAGCAAGATGAGTTTGGATTTAATTGAGAGTAAATAGAGGAGATAAGAAAATCAAAGTGATATTGATTGTCTTAAAGCAGATTTTGCTCCTTAATACTAGTAAAGGATTGCACACTTTGAAATTGTCACTTACAACTGCAAGATCCAGAAGTCTTGATAGATGTAAACCTGTAGACCCATATATTAAACTGGTGCTATGGTTGACCTTGTTTTCTGAAGGAGAGACAAGAGATTAATTTATATGGAAGCCTTCCAGCTACTAAAAGCACAATTTAACTAGACAAAATATCATAAAATCTGCCTCAGTTATGGGGCAATTCAGCCATTAGCACTGGGGTGGAAACATTTTGGAGAATGATTAGGGTTAAATAGATTTATAGCCTCGGGAATTGCAGAATAAAACTCTATGGGAACCCCCTTTTTCAGGTTTTCTTTTTCTGAGGAGAGTACAGAACTACTGGGACCATAGCAGCCAAGTATCAATGCAGGCTGGTTTTGCTCAGTAACTAGAAGATTGACTCACCTGGCACGGGTTGGATGAAGAACTTGTGCCTAGATTATTAGTTTAGGAAGTTAGCACAGATCTTTTGTGGTTTTTCAGTTATTAAATGATCATGATAAAGAAGCCTAACTCCCAATTTCCAAGATACTTGTGGCTTACCAAGCAGTGGATGTTGCTTAGAAGGGCTGCTGATGAGACAAGCTCTACCTGCACATTGGCACCAACTATTTTATGCCCTGGTTCCATGGCAAGGTGATGAGGATGTAATGTGCTGTGCTTGTACTCGAGTGCTGCGCCTGTACTGCCATGGGGGCTGCAGGCCCCTGACAGCTGCAGCTGATGCCTTGGGGAGGCTGCCTGGAACAGAGGCTAGCCAAAGTTAAAAGCATAAAGAAGGGATTTATTAAAAGGCCTTCAAAGGTACACCTTGGGCAGTGCAAAGCCTCGCAGGGGCTACACCCAAGATGGGCAATAGTCACAAATTTCTCAGACAGACATAAGTCTGGTCTATTTGCTTATCAGAGGTTAATTGTCCAATTAATTATAGCTTTAGGTAATGAAGTCATATTTCCCTGGTTTGCTTCCCCCCAATTCACTTTTGTTTAAACTTCTCGAGGCCTGAGGCCGATGGTGTGACCTTCGTTTCCAGGCCCAGAAGGGTTGCTTAGTCTGACCTAAATGTCAAGAAAGCTAACTAGCATTCTATCTAGAGTTCAGAGTTGTACACTAATGCAGGACAGAAACTGAAAAATGTAAAGGCTAAAAACTTAAGGCATCACAGTGAGTTTGCCTCAAATATCCATCGCTGCAGTGCCAGCGGCTGCTGTTGGCCACACCTGCCATGGTTTGCAGGGAGTGTTAGCAGGGCTGACAGCTTTGCTCCAGGTGAGCACAGAACCTGACCCACAGCAAGCCACTGACTAAGGCTGTTATGTCTTTATCTGAAATATAAAAGTGAATTTATGTGTCCAGCAGAGAAAATGTGAGAGCACACCTCCCATTACCAACCAGAAACATATCCTTGCAAATTAGGTCTAACTCCCCTGCCACAGGAGGAGACAAAGAAATTATAAAATGAGCTTTCTAAATATATTGTTCTCTTTTGTTTGGGTTGAAGAGTACTAAATAATAAATCACATGAGAATGAAAAATGCTTTTTAAAAAAGTCCATCTGCTTGAGTATGCTATAGCATATTTAAGTTCATTTAACAGGGCAGTGACTTGCCTCTTCTACCTATCCTCTTGCAGGCTGATCTTGCTAAAGATGTTAGAGAATACTTTTTTAAGAAGCAGTCACTCTTCAAATCACTCAAACAAAAAGATTGAATTTTATCTGCTTTGAAAATTAATATTTTTTAGAAATACAAAATCAGCAACAGAATATCAAAATAGAAAGCTTTCTATTTTGAAACAGCATGACAGGAGGAGGCTTTCAGGTTGTTGATTTTTTGGGGTTTTTTGTTTGTTTTGTGAAAATTAAATAGTCATGGTTTGAGTAGATAAACAGCCTAGCCTTGTTTGGAAGCTGAGTTGACAAAAATTTCTCTCAGAGGCTCTATACAAATCTATACATTAATACATCCAATTATTACAGTGTGTGAATTTCTCACAACTGAGATCAACTTATATCTATTAAGAGGCAAGAACTTATGCAAAACTTCTAGTCAGAAGAAGACCCAGAGTCTGTTTCCAGAAAAAGTGCAGTTTTTCTCAACAGCACCATTCTGTCCTAGAGGGAAATAGAGATATAATTTCCCTATTCTTGCCTCTCATATAGATGTTGATAGAACTTCTACTTTCCTTTTCAAATCCTCACTCTGAGAAGTGTAAAGGAAATATAAGAGGATGACAAAATCTGTCAGATGAGATTTGCCACAAAATGCTTGAAAGCCAAAAGCATGCAGGATTGATGAAAAGGCATGGCATCCTGAGATCCATCAGAAATTTAGAGAGGATGCACTGCATACTGCTCACAAACTGCAGTTTTTCCCATGACTCAAAAACCAGTCATCTCAGCTGAAAAATATCCTGGGCACCACAAACCCAGGACAAATCCTGGCTGGATTTTAATGACTGAAATTCATTAATAATGGCTGGCTAGTAAAAAACAGCTGTAGTCCAATTGCAAGTCCCTGTGAGTTCATTCCTGCATGGAAAAGCCAACACAGCATTTGACCAATTGTGACTGATGGTGGATCTCCAGGAGCCAAGAAACACACAGGTACAAATCTGCAAGGTTTTCTCACACATGATCTTACTGGGGCACCTGTACTGATGGCACATGCTAACTTGCAGTTTTAAAATTTTCACTGTATTTGTTCTATGAACCATCATAGGATTTTGCTCAACTTCCTTATGATGGCACCTTTTGGTATCAGCTAAGTGACAAAACTCTGTACATGATCATGCAAATGAGGAGAATTAAACCTAGGGAGAACAAATGGAACTCAGGATTCTAAGATTTACATTTCATTTATTTTAAAACTGCTAAAACTCTACTTAAATCTAATTATACACCTTAAAAAATTAGGATATTCCCATTTTTAACATAATAATCTTTGTAGAACCTACCAATTTTTACTTTGTGCATATAATTTCTTTCCTATTACTAACCCTTTCTTCAGCCTGACCTGACCTGGCTGGGTTTAAGAGCTGTCCCAGGGAGGTTTCTGTCTGAAAGGTGGCACTGGAGGTCCCCTCCACACCCCCACCTGAGTACTGGTGATGTGGCCCCAGTGCAATCCTCCCCAGAGCCTCTCTGAGGAGAGAGGGGAAAGAGAGCATAGCTTGAGTGGCACAGACAGGAGCTACAGTACTCCTCACATGCCTCAAGGACGCCGCAGAGATGGGCACAGGACCAGGAGTGTGGCTATGACCTGGGTATGCCATCCAAGGATCCTGATGCTGTTGCTTAGTGGATAAACTCAGTATTTGGTTTTGTGTCCCTCTGTATTTGGTTTTGTTGCCCATCACAACCAGACCACTGTGCCAGTCCTGTTGTGCTGACAGAGCCCTCCAGTGGGAGGACAGCAAACACCAGACAAACATTTTCTGCAAAGCCAGTTCAAGTGGCTCTCCACAGAGCTCACCCTCAGGGTTCTACAGCTGACCCTGCTGAGCAGTGGTGTGGGCTTTTCTCTCCACCCCTGGCTGGTCACAGACACCACACAGAAACCCTCTGTACTCACCAGCCTTGGCATCTGGGGGTTCAGGGAGCTGAGGTTCACTCTGCAGAGTGGCTGCACTGGGTTATTGGCATTGCAGTGCTGGGAGCAAGGTCATTTATTCCCAAGAAAGGACAGGGCAAAACTGGAAGAGTGCAATGGGCAAAGCATGGGTGTGTGCACAGAACAGTATGACAGGAGATAGGGGAAGTTTGCCAAGCTGTCAGCAGCAGGGGGAGTTGGCATGTAAGGACAGCGTGAGTTGAAGATCTGTCGTGCAGCCCCTCACTGACCAAAGAAGTTTTAAAACCAACTTTGTCCTACTATGCAAGGATTTAAAGCATAAGCTCTGACATTAATCCCAAACATTATCCTAATCTGCAATTAAATAGCTGCCATTTTATTTCAACTCTACATGGATTCTCTGAATTTCTTTCATCAGGAATGGCTAAAATAGTTCAGATACCCCTGGCATCAGTCAGACATATATAGTATACTGGGACTTCTTCTTTACTCACTCAGATTTATTCTGGTGAGTAAAGAAGAACTGACATAATAGAGTACCAAGTCTCCAGCCTCTGTGTTTGAGTCACCAGACCTTATCTTGAGTATAGAAAAAAAAATAAAATCTGTGTATGTTACATATTTCTTGTCTTTCTTATCTCCAGAGGCAAAATCATTTTGGATAGTGGCCCCAGGGAGCAGAAAGACCATATGTTTTCAGCTTTTGTGATATTTGTTGCTTATTGGATCAGAAGATTACACAGTAATCCAAAAAACCACCCACCCAAAAAAACCCTCCAATAATAATATCCAAATATTATAGCTGTCTGAAGAAAAAAACATCTTCAGTGAAGACTTTGCAATGAATTAGGAGGTGACAGAGAGGTTAATTTGGATTTAATTTTTAAGGTTATTTGACTTGTGACTGGGAGCAGCACTACTGAAGAAAGCATGTTAAACCTCTCTGATAGGACTTTATCTCAATCACTAGCAAAAGTCCTGTTAAAAACTATAGCAGTGGTCCACAGTTCCCAGGGAGCAGGGCTAGGGAGCAGCTGATGCAGGCACTGCACACATGCAGCCCTCAGCACACAGCCCAGAAGGATGCTCAGCTGTTGCTCTGCCTCTGCTCTCCCATCATCATCACTTCTCTTTGCCCAAAGAAAGGCTCACGGAGCTGACTCTGTGCCTCCCTCCAGCCCCAAACTTCACACTTTTCTCCTCATTTCTAAAAGGATATGCAAGTATAATATTGGATAAGAACTTGTTTCCTAAATCTAAGCTCTATGAAAAACAGTTGGATGCTTAGTGAAAACATTATTTCTCTTCATTCCTATTCGTGTTGCAAAATAACAGCTCACACAACGACAAGGCTCCATCCTTCCCCCTGAGCAAACACTCACTGACACTCCAGTGGCTGTGGTTAAACTGATGAGTGAGCTGCAAGCACAAACTGCTGGCACAAAGGGGCTCAGGGCCAGGCACGTGTTTCTCACAGCTGTTACCTAGCAAACATGAAATTTACTGCTTGAAAAGACACTTCCTTTTTTGAAATTGTTGCCAACTTTGAGAAAAAAGAACACATTTCAAGCTTTCTTTGCACATTGTAAGGGAGCACAAATCACAATGGCAAGATTGCAAACAACATTTAAGAGATTCTTTGCCAGTCACCTTTAAAAACCTGCTATTTTCTGTAAAAGGATTCTGCTGCATATTTTTTACCATTAAATCCTGTATATCTCAGGCCTTTTAAGTTCTTTGTTTCTGCTAGGTGGGGAAAGGTGTGTTAGCAATGTAATATGCCAGGGATGTGATGTGGCATACTACTTCAGCACAGTTTAGGAATCATCTGGGCTGAGGTCAGATATTAGTTTATATTCAATTATTATCTTAAAAGGTGTGTTACACTCTTTTGGGAAAATGAGGGGACAAAACCAAGATCCAAAAATGCCATGGGAAGTAAACTGTAGAGACATACACTTTTTCATAAAGAGACACTAAAAATATGCTAAAGGGCCCAAAAATATGGAAGTTCTCTTCTGTACTCATATGTCTTTTCTGATAGATGTTCAAATCAAGATCTACTTGAGGAAAACACAGCTGCTATGATAACAGTCCTTTTCTAGACTGAACTATCCTCACCTACATTTTCATTCCTGTCACACAGATCTCTTCCCAAGATGTACATCTGCACCCAGCACTATCAGTGGTAATGTCTCTCTAAAGTTTCTACATGAACCTTTATGTGGTCATCCATGGTGCCTTTAACTTCACATTTTGTATTCTATAAGTTTGCCATCCAGTCCAAACCAGTTGTCCAGAGAACTTCTCCAGTCAGTGGAGGGAGACAAGTGTCCTCACAAGGCAAAGATTCACACCTCAAGAAGTGTGTTTGGCACCAGTAAGAGGAACTGCCTTCTGGATGAACCTGTGTCAGCTCACCAAATGTGGAGACAGCTAGGTGAGACAAGCTCAGCCTCTACATGCCAGAACATGGGGGAAATAAAGCTCACCACAAATGTAACCTTGCACTGTGGCTGCTGTAAGGCTCAGATTCACTCCCTCTTTGTTTAGGTAAATGTCCAAGGTGCCTATGGGAGAAGTCATTTCCCAGAGGGACTTTCTATAAAGACTGAAGAATGATAGGCACATCCTGAGAGTGAGCCATACCACAACACTGCACAAAAGAATGTGAGAAAAACACTCAAATTCTATCCAGGCCACCAAACATCTGCTAGGAGACCACAGCCAAATCAGTGTGATCCTGTTCCATTTTAGGCAACATGGACAAAGGGTTGGCATGTGTGATGAATCCCAGCCTAAACTCCACTAAACTGGATTTCACATGTAATGTACAGCACTAAATATATTGTCATAGCTTGACATAAGATTAACAATACCTAACTAAGTATAAGGCAAGTTCATAATTGCCTGAAATGGTAGCTCTTAGAGACTTTTTTTATAGCAGAGGAAACCAGATGTTGATTTTATGGAAGCAATAAACTGTTTTAAAAACCATAGTACAATAGTATTTCAGCTGTTCAAACAGATTCTGCTAAGTCATCTGTCTATGCCCAAGGAGAAAACCTGCCCTTAATGACCATGTTTCTGCTTATTTTTAACTGGCAACTTAAAAACATCAGCATGAAGTATTGGACCTAAGGGGTCACCTGCTATGTTTATTAATTAATTTCAGTACAAAGCCATTTAGCTTTGGTTTTTGACATTGAGGTCTATACACCATACTCCCCGGTAATTCTGCTCGCACTAGTGTGGTGCATTAAGATATGCACAGAGCTTGTGTCAGACCAAAGTCACTGAAGTGTTTCTGTTCCAAAGCATCAAAGTCAAGAGTCCAAATGAGTATCCAAACTAGCACAGCAGCAGTCTGGCTAACCCATGAAGTCCAGTTGCTACGGTTTAGCATTCTTGCCCACCCCATGCACTCTGCTCAGCTGTAATATCACTCTCAGCTGAATACAAAAAATACCTTTTTTTCTCCAGTCTTCCCAGGTCCAAGCCCTACTCTGAAGTGCAGCTGCTTGTTATTTCTGTGTTTACTGGTATAACTGCTGTTACCTCAGTCCTGTTGGATCGTGAAAGTAAAGTCAATGCTGCTGCTAACCTAGGCTGGGCTCCAGTGTGCAAAGAGCCAAGGCCAGTTTAGTCCACTCCTTTAGCTTAACTCAGCAAACTTCATTAGTTAAAACCAGATATCCAGCTCCTCCTCCTCACCAAACTGTCCATTCAGTCATGCAGGAGATGCTTAATGCCATGTACCCGTTCATTCATTTTCTTTCATTACTAAGAAAACAACAGCATCCCACTGATATTTGAGGAAAATATAAACAAATAATACATAAAGATATATTATGAATATGAAGTAGCACAATTCATGCAAGTGAACAGGACTAACAGCTACTTTTCTCCCTTCCCACACATGGTGGAGTTTTCTGTGCTTCTAAATAATGTTACTGTAATTACTATTAATATTACTACAATTAGGTCTCATAGTAATTGAATTCAGGACTCTGTCTGGGTCATTTTGGACATTTTCTCATCACCACTGATTTGCAAGTGCTTTCCTACAGTCTGATTTTTTTTTTCTGTGCTAAGCTACACTTACTTAGAAAGAGCATTAAAACCAAATCTATAGCAACATGTGGTGTTTAACTACTGGAAACTGAGGATATTATATACTGAAAGTTTACTGGAAAGTTCAGAGCTCTGGGATTTCTACATATTAGTTATGTCATCTCTAGGAATATTTAGATTTTGAATCAGAACTCAGGTGGGTTTTTGTGACATCAATTTTACCTCCGAAGGAATATTATCACAATAAAGGCAAATGATACTGGTTCGTTCCTATATAAGAAAGACTTAATTTTTATCAAAAATAATGTGCTGACTTGGTGAACTTCTCTGCTGTGCTGGAAGATAGTACAAGGTTTGTGCAAAATCTTATTCTGGTTATATGTAGAGACCTCAGAATAGGATGTGAGGGGGTGTGTATATGTTTGGCTTTCATTCTCAAAACATTACAGTGATAATGGCAAGAAAAAAGTGGGATTGTTGTGCTCCAGTTAGCTTGTTAAATGTTCATACTAATAGATATAGTTACTAACTGGAGAAAGAGCTCTTGATGTTGAGACTGATATATATTGGTTAGAGATAAGCAGGAGTTTCTAGACTGAAACTAGAACAGGCATTGGTACGTAGGCAGGTGATCTCAAGCAAAGTCAATTTATCTCTTTCTTGCAATAGAGGGAGTAATAAGATAGGAAAAATACTGATTTATCACATATTAAGCCATTTGGATGTGTTTAGCAGCTTTAGTTTTCCAATGACTTGAAGCAGGAGTTTGGAGTCTGGCATAATATAAGCAGGATCCTACTGATCTGTGTTTGGCTTTCTCTGTGAAATGCTGCCTATAGCAGAGCAAGCTGATTGCCTGGATTTGAAAGGAAATGAGGATTATTTAATTAAGTTCTCTGTCAATCCTTCCCTAATAAGTTTTGAAGCAGATGGCCAGTTGAAAAAAAAGAAAGGTAAATGGGATTGAAGTCTCTGCAGCTGGAAGTTCCTGGAAGATTTTGGAAAAGCCGTAAATGCAAAAGGAAGGAAGGATTAAATATGGCATGGCCAGTGGAGAAGACAAGTGAGCTCAAGTTACCTGTTGTGTTTGGCAGCCCCTCAGCAGCAATATTTAGATTTGAAATTGCTGCATGCAGCTTTTTTTTAGATATAACTATTATGGGGAAGCATGAAAACTCTTACAGCAAATGAAAACTGATTCTAAAATACCCAGTATGATCCATGGAATAGTATCCCAGTACATCCAAGGAACCAGCATCCTGGCAGCTCAGAATCAGCCACAGTGCCTGTTTCCTCTTGCTCTGCCCAAGGGAGAAAACTGAGGACAACTGGATCAAAAAAAAAGGCTTTTAGGAAATAAGGGAGAAACATTTTGAGAAAAGGGGAAGTGCTAGGGGCTGTGAGAGAGGCTAGTGCTCTCCCAGGTGAGGGTTCAGGGAATATGTAGTAACAGGGACACAAATTGATAGGAAATGAGATTTAAGTATTTCTGCATGTGCGTTTTTAATGTGGCTTCCTCCTTATTAACCATAATCATTATAGGACCATATGTAAGCATTTTCACTGACCTGAGCTTTTGCAAGTATACATATACATCTATATATAAATCATCTATACATGTACATATTTAGATCTGATTAGCCCCACTTTATCTCAACATCAGGCACATAACATTATTTATAGTAGTAACAGGAAAGGTACTTTAGAGAAAGGAAGAACAAGAGGTAGAAATTGAAAATGCTCTTTTTCTCTCCTAACTGTAAGATGAAATTTGGAGATGCAGTATTTGAATTTGAAACTACTGCTTGTTGTTTTTTCCATATAACTATTACAGTGAGCATGAAAACTCCTCCATCAAATTATAACTGATTCTAAAATACCTTCATGATCACCAGAGTCGGGAACTCCTTTATGTTTTGCATCACCTCAAAAAGAAAGCAAGCTTGAAAAATGTTTTGCAATGTAACAGATGAGTTTGCAGACCTACAAGGAAGGGAGACCAGTATGGTAGTGCCAATTTATTTTACTGCATTTTCTATTGCTGTGCATCATATTTTACCTTCTCCTATTGCTTTCATGTTGCTGCTGGTTCTACTAGACAATGTATATTCTATATTAAAATTTGTTTTCTGTATTAAAATTTGTCATCAGAGTATCATAGAATAAAACTCTGACTACTAATAGTTGTCAATAGAAGATGCTGGAAGCCCTGAAGTAAAGAATTGTAGGGCAGACAGTTTGTAGACCAACCTGCATATAGGAGAAAATGTTCCCTTGTTTTCCTAACACAGGAGTACTGGTTTTGTGTAATGATATTCTGCAGAAAAATCTATCTAAAAGAGTGGATATTATATACATAAACAACAAGTTTTTTACATACCTTACTCAGCCCTTGATCTAAGTCTAATGAATGCCCTGGGTCAGCTCTTGCATAAGATGCTTCATGTTTTCTTTAATTAATTTTATAAATATTCCCTTCTAATTGTATTGAAGGTTCCACTGCAAGCTTTTCCTAGTGGCTAAATTTGGCAGCCTATTACAGACTAGAGGCAGGCTGCATTCTCATCTCCTTCTCAATCTTGTCCCTTTAAATAAAGGCTACAAGGCCGAGTTTACAAACTTAGTCTAGAACAACTTACAGTAGATAAATTCTACCAGACACTTGAAATCCTGAAGATATAAATACGACTTTTTCCATCGATCTTTTGGGATAGTAGCTGGAGCCATAAAAAACCTTTCTGTTTCCTGGCACCCTGGGGCTGCACTTGGCTAATGGTGTGTGTTTGCCGCTTGTATCACTTGTCTGACAGTGCTCCTTGCTTAACCACCACTCAGACCCAACCTCTCAGTTTTCCATCACAGCTTGATTGCTTTGCTCCTTCACTGACAAGATTCTCACAGCTTACAGGGAGCNGCTTTAGTTTTCCAATGACTTGAAGCAGGAGTTTGGAGTCTGGCATAATATAAGCAGGATCCTACTGATCTGTGTTTGGCTTTCTCTGTGAAATGCTGCCTATAGCAGAGCAAGCTGATTGCCTGGATTTGAAAGGAAATGAGGATTATTTAATTAAGTTCTCTGTCAATCCTTCCCTAATAAGTTTTGAAGCAGATGGCCAGTTGAAAAAAAAGAAAGGTAAATGGGATTGAAGTCTCTGCAGCTGGAAGTTCCTGGAAGATTTTGGAAAAGCCGTAAATGCAAAAGGAAGGAAGGATTAAATATGGCATGGCCAGTGGAGAAGACAAGTGAGCTCAAGTTACCTGTTGTGTTTGGCA
>WBNQ01008340.1:0-18709 GCA_013401375.1 Spizella passerina
TTCAGAAACAATCCAATGCAGACTATGTTCAGGTACCCAATGAAGAAAACATTCCTGTGACTACAGTTCCATCAAGCAATGCAACAAATGAATACCCAAGTGTTGATGAAACAGCAGCTCCTACAACACCTGAAAATGATGAGAAGCAAGAAGCAGGAAAAGAAGAAACAGCCTAGAGTTTATAATAGAGTTTTCTTTGTCACCTTTGGACCCCTTTGTACAAAAATTGTTGTCATTGAATTTACATAGAAGCATGACTAAAACTTGTATTCAAGGCATTTGTATTGTGACCCACTGGGGTGGATCAAAAAGGGCCTTTTACACAGGCACTTCATAAATAGCAGAAGATTTGGCCTTTAAAATGAACCAAATTTCTTTTATTATCTAGTTCTACTGTACAAAAATTTAAGTATAAAAAGAATCATCTACATCAGCCTATTTTGTACAAAAATTCAAGTATAAAAAGAATCATCTACATCAACCTATTTTGCAAAGCTAATTAGAAAATGGGCTGAAGCATTTGTCAAAGAGCTTTCCAGTGAACTCCCAGTAATGCTGTGTGTGCACAGAGTTCAGAACCACAGCAGCCTTGTCCAGAAACAGTGTTAGCCAGCCTGCTTCATGTGCACCAAGTAATCATGGCCAGTACATTGCAGTGTTTCAAGAAACTGATTTTGCACACCAGAAGTAAAAACAGGTTACATTATTGTCATCAGAATGCTGAAACATCTGTTAACATCTTAACAAATGTTGAGACCTGAGTCAAGGAAATCCTCTGTGTCTGAATTCCACCTAAGCTAAAAAAAAAAAATCTTGGAAAATTTTACCCCATTGCTGCCTGACATGGAAAACATTCTGTCAACAGTGACCTCCTTGGCCTAAAGCTCCCAAGGGTGCCAGTGTTCCAGAGCTGTCTGTTTCAGCAATTCTGATCTTCATTTAATGGAACTGGCATTTGGGTACCCAGTAAGGCTTGTTTCAATAGGCATGCACAGCAGCACATTCCTCATGACACACAGATAGAGCTGCTTCAAAACTTGGGAGTGATACTGCCTTCTGTACAAATTTTGATTGTTTCCTCTGTCTGAGATTATTTAAATCTCTTTCCAGGCTAGTCCTACCCACTAAGCAACAGACTCAGGCTATTTTTCTTCTGTTCTCTTATCCCAGTGTACCAATCTATCTTCTGTAGATGAAAGCATCAAGAGGGAGGTAAGTGGTGCACAGCACACCAGCAATGACACTGGGAGGCAGCAGTTGAGCCATGAGTGCCCCCTTGGAAGAAGAAAAGGGAATTGAACCATACACACCTGGGTCACCAGACAATCCTCAATCCTTCTCCCTGGGCCTCATTTCTAAGGTTACACAAACTCAGTTTTTCATAAAGGCAAAGATAATACTTCCAGAAAAGCTCAAGGACCATGGGGCTCAGGCAAATGCAGACCCACAGCCTTGCTGATACAGGCAGACACTGCTTTCAGTCTCATGCACTGCAGGAAAACATCTGGCTCAGGGATCTCAAGTTTTTTGGCACTTAAGTCTTTCATAGGATCTAATATGCATAAATCCTTTGGTGACTGTTCCTAGACTATAAGCAACTATTAGTTATATGCAACATTTATCTTTAAGATTTCTGGGCTAAAATTTTCAGCATCAGTTCCTACAGCTCTAAGTATGTTTTTCAAAATAGTGACTTTAAAACATATATCTAAAAGGAAAAAAGTGGCAATATTTAAGGATGTAAGGCATGAGATCCTAATTAATATTTATTTTGGATCTTCAAGCATAATTGTATTCATTGCTCTTTCCTCAGTTTGCTGACTTCCAAATATTTTGGTTTGATAGGTGTGTCCCATCAAAGTGTTAGCTTCATTCCAGACTAAAATAGCATTAATGGTATTCTTCTAGCACTATTTTAGCCAAAAACTGTTTGTGCCAGTCTGTGAGGGTCACACCCTTGCTAATACCAATATTGCCACGTTGTAGCAGTGGATCCTCAGACTCTTCTCTCCCCAGAATATCCAGGGTAAATCTCAAATTGGGATCTATACAGAAATCTCCTTAGCCAGGCAGCTCTTATTGACTCTGTGCCAGGCCAAATTCCTCCCTCACATCCTGCCATCCAGGTTAAGCAGCGAAAAGAAAATATCTGATATTGACAGCCAATTTGTGCAAACCTGCAGGATGATGACATTAAACACACTCAGAAACAGCAAAGGAACAGTCAGTACTACCTGCTGCTCTTTGGGTGCTATTTCTTACTGAAGGTGTTTCCTGATGATATAATTCAAATCAATTATTGGTCCAAAGGCTTGGCTCACAGCAATGATTTAAAATACTTTATCTCACATTCCTAAGCATTCTTTTACTCTTGCCCTTCATAGGAAAAGATTAACGGCTTCTTGTCACTGCTTTAGCTGCATTAGCTCTTCTAAAGCCATTTCCTGCATGTATGTTCTTGTCACATTGTTCTTACTGCTACACCTTTCCAGCTTCCACATCTCTGCAGTAGCATTATTGTGATTGAAGAGGGACTCTATCATGTGGTCATATTTCTTTTAATCTTTCCTTCATCTCATTTCCCACATTGATCTGCTGGTATTCCTTACCTAACCTGCTACAGTAAGATAGGAGCTTATGCTGGTGAAGGTGTCACTAACTTCTGTAGATAGTACAGCCTTCCTAGAACACCACAGCTTTTATATTTGTTCAAAAAGTAGAAATTGCTCAAGTTGTGTTCAAGTTTTTATATAAAAGAAAGGAACAATTCACCAGATTCTTGACTAATGACTCCTCTCACACTTCCAACCACCAGTAAGTAATAGATGGTAGTAAAAAGGCAAAATAAGACTCAAAACAGGCTGCTGGGAGTAAGGAGATAAGGAAAATAACACGTATTGGGAAATAACATGTATTTAGAGTTTCTTACCATAGTGTGGTATTTTCTGTAAGCCTTCTGGCAGATGTTTGTTCTCATTTTGGTGTTCATCTAAAGTTTATTAAGAAGGATGGGGCACCATTCCCAGCTCCCCACTGATACTCTTGGCAAAGCACAGGTCCAATTAGGTACTGATCCACGGTGTGTAGCTCTAAAACCCTGCAGAGCTATGCAGGATGCACAAACATTTTCCAGAATAAGCTTTAGATACTCCAACAGTCTGTGCTACATGGCCCATTTATCTTCCCATAGGGAGAAGGGATCATTAATATGGAAACCAAAAACTAAGCTAACATTCATTCAAGCCACCATCTCCTAAGGAAGCAGATTTGCAAAGCTACAGAGCAGGGTTTTTGCTATGCAAAAACCAAGAATGAACACAGAACTTTAGCTTCAGCTGCTCTCCAATCAAATTTTCAGCCATGCCTGTGCAATATATAAGAAACATTTACTCAGTCAGGTTCCTCCCTCAATCAAGGTCTGCATGGGCAGAGTTTACTGTACAAGTAATACCTCCTGTTCTTAATGAGTCCCCTCTGTGAAACTTAACCTGCATTTTATGTTCTAAGATACATTTAAAGTCCTTGGTGAAGGTATTTGTATGGTTGTAAGTTTCTGTCTTGCTAATCAAAATAAAGTGCATTAGCTTAATCCCTACAAGTCAAACTGTAGAAACTGCCAGCTTGCATTTCACCCTTTCCTTGAGGCTGAAGAGCAAACATGTTGCATTTCCATGCTGTGTAACGGATGGCAGGGTTTCATCTTGTTGTTCACACCCCAAACACACAAGCTATTTAGAAAATACTGGTTTTCTTACATGTCAGTTTAATAAAGTTTTATAATACAAAAGACTGTTGTTTAGGAAAGTTCTTTATTTCACAGAATTTCGTTCTTTGTTCAAGTGGAACTCTATCCACCAGTGTCAAAAATTATCTTAACAACATCAGGACAGGAGGTCACTTTTCAGGCTCTACCTTGTTAGCTCTGCCTTGTAATAACTTAATATCAGGATTTGCTATGAGTAAATAAAGGTTAAACCAGGCTTCTGTTATAAAATAAGATGGTAAACTGCAAGTGTCAGTGCTGCATATGGGAGTCAAAGAGAACAGAAAAACCTTCAAAAGGAACAAGAAGAAAAAAAATTAAAGTTGAAGTACATCCCAGAGGAGTATCCAGAGCCATCCATTATAAAACAGTGTATTTGCAGAGGTAACCCTGAAACTGTGCCTGCATTCTGCAAGCAGTCCAGTGCACTTCATCAAATACATGTATTAAAGACTCAGAGAAAAACAGGATAAAACCAGTAACAGAAAAGCTTTAAACACGCTCAGATTTCACTTAATACACCAAGAGTAGCAAAAATGGATACAATTATCTAAGTAACTAAGCAAACTGCATTCCACAAAGAGAAATACAGTGTAGCTTAGAATCATCGGGAGAAAGACAATCAGTACCCACAAAACACAGACAAAACCCCACACACAAATCACAGAGGCCAAGAGAAAAAACAAAGACTCTAGAAGAAAACAAATTTGGATTTAAACAGCGAAAACATTTTTGGTCCTGTTTCTTGAAAGAAATAATTCTAAACTGGGATCTGAAGTAGAAGGAATACCACATTTATACACATCACACTGTAAACTGAAAGAAAACTTCAAGATAATGAAAAATACTTTAAAGTCAGTGAACAATTTAATTAACAGCAAGTACAAGGAGGTGTTTTGGCACTGCACTTGAAGGACAGCTTCAATAAAAACATTTCATTACCATGCTGATACCATATATGACATCCCACGTGAACTATCAAAATATGACGTTTGCAATCCTAAGCAGAAGTGCAACAGGAGAGAGACTCAAGTGAAGCCCCCTCTAGCCTTCTACCATTCTTTTAAGGATGGCTCCCAGGCCACCCTTGGCCACTTTCAGAGGGGTCAGCTCTTCTTTATTCTCAATGTGAATACTTGCACCATGAGACACCAGCAGCTTTGCCTCCTCCACTCTCTCTTCATCGCAGGCTAAATGACTGCAGTGAGAACAAGAAACCCACAGCCACTGTTAAACTGTCCAAGCTTGTAAAGAGCAACAATTACACCTTGTCAAAATGACAGTGTCAGTGTTGGGGGGAGATACATCTGAGAACAACAAATCCACAAGCAGCCAACTACCTAGACAGATTCCAAAGCTTGCTGTCCAGTCCCTCTGCTGTCATTAAGCAACTCAAGAACATTCCTTCTGCTGCTCTCCTTGCAATGTTAAGACAGTTCTTTGGGTTAGGATTTGGCTCTGCAGTCAGCAAAGCTAAAGAGAACATAATCCATGGTGAGAATGGAAAATGGCAATCTCTATTAAATTGAAGGTGAGAAATAAATTGTCTGATGCTAAAAAATAATGAGTTACTGCAAATGCAGCAAATGTTTTTCTCCATTTGGCACAGTGTCCTAGGAAGAACTGTGTGCATTCCAAGGCCATACTGGGATTTATGTACAGCTAAAACTTACTGCTTAATCTTATTCACAGCAAAATCTGGATTCCACTGTGGTTTTGACACCAACTTCAAAGTAGCTGTAACCCTTACAGATTCAAATTGATCTCTCAGGTAACAATAAGCATTGGGCTGATTGTATTTCAATTGCTGATTTTCTTTAGAGAGGTGAAGAAAAGCTTCTGAAATGAGTTCTTGCTTGGCAGGGCAGAGTAGACCAGCCTGCAAGACCAGTTTCCTCTGACTCTGATGTCATTAGCTCACTTTCTACCCTGCAGCAACAACCAATGTATTTCAGATTAATACAAAATGTGTTCTACACTCTTTAAGTGGATGCAGTAACACAAGTAAAAGTATGCATGCACAGACCACTACGGTAAAATACTACGTATGACTTTCTGAAATACTTTTTATTGCACAGGGATGTGAAGCAAGAGTGTATTTTGAAGCAACAAAAAAATTAAAGAAAGAAAAAGACATTGAAGTAATGGAGTTGAATTTCACAGAAGTTACTCTATATTAAGCAAAATAAAAATAAAAAATTACTTACAGAGGAGTATTCCCTTCAGAGTCCCGGATATCCAAAGTTGCATTGTGCTGCACAAGGATCTGTACCATTTTTAGATTTCCTTTGGATGCTGCTCTGTGTAACGGGGTGGATTCAAAATGATCTGTTGCATCTGGATCTGCTCCATTCTCCAAAAGCATGATTGCAATCTGAGCATGTTGAAAGAGAAAGGAGCAGGGGAGGAGGATGTGGGTTTAATACACCTAAATCCTTCTTCCAAGAACACCACCAGCTCCAGTAGCTTAGGTAAACATACCTCCTGCTTATTTTTGGAGGCTGCATAATGCAGGGGTGTGCAGCCATTCTGATTGACAGCATTTACATGAGCACCCTTAGCAATGAGGGCTTTCACAATTTCATCACGGCCTGCTGAAGCAGCAATGTGCAGGGGAGTCCAACCAGCCTACAGAGGCAAGAAGAAATCCACATTATTCAAACCATGAGTTTCAGGCAGAAAAACATGATAATGTACAACCCAGACAAACCTGAACTACTCCCACTGCACATATTCTTACCAGTGTAAAGCTAAAATATTACTGATTTTCACTAGATGCAAGGCTCATGTCTTCTTACACCCCTGCATTCAGTACCTGGAAAAAGCTGCCAGTTAAATGACAGAAATCACTTCTGCTATGCAGTAATGCATGGTATCTTTGCAGAACACATTGTCCCTGCAGAATTTACACTAATGCCTTTTTAAGAACAAACAGCAGTAGTAGAAAAGAGTGTTTACAACTTCTTCTATATCCTACTCTCTAAACTGATGAGACATTTCCTCTTTATGGATGACATTTAGGATGCTTTGTAATGGATACAAATATTTAAACCCTTCCTCTAGAACAGGAGCAGGCCATCTCCTTTCCAACTGTGAAACCACTGAACCTGCACCTGCTTTATTTATGCCTTCCCCAGTGTGAGAGATCTTCAGGCTGCCTCATGATTTGGCACAACATATTTGAGAGATCACATGGAGATCAAGGTAATGTCAAAACCCCAAAACCACCCAAACACCCCTGGTTTTGCAACTTCCTTCATAAGTACAGTTCTCCTAAAATTCCGGGACAATAAGCAGGTCTGAAATCTCCTCACGCCTATTTCCAAACGCGGAATACTTCATACAGAGCAGCCTGGACCTGCCCAAGTGCCAGACACCGCCTGGGGGCCGCGGCCGGCGGCAGGAGGGGGCGAGGGCGAGGAGGGAGCGGCGCAAGCGGCTCCGGGCGGGCTCCGGCCGCTGTCAGAGCCCCTCCGCGGCTGAAACCGTGACAGCAGCGGGCCCGGCAGCACCCGCGGCCCCGGAGCGCCCCGCGGCTCCCTCAGACTCACATCGTCCTTGTCGTTGACAGGCACGCCGAGCCCGAGCAGGAGCTCCGCCACGTCCGTGTGTCCCGCCGAGCAGGCCCAGTGCAGCGCGGTGCGGTGATCCTGCGGGAGGGAAGCGGTCAGCGGGGCAGGGACGGGCAGCGGCCGGCAGAAGCCGCCCCCAGGCCGCCCGGGGCTGCAGCCGGCTGACCTGGTCGGCCCGCGTGGCCTGGGCCCGGTCGCGGAGCAGCAGCGCCCGCAGCTCCTCGAGGCGCCCCGCGAATGCCAGGTTACACACGGCCACGTCCGACACCGCGCCCTCCATGCTGCCCCCGCGCCTGCCCGCCCGCGGGGCGGGGCCAAGCCCGCGAACCACCAATCAGAAGGGCGCCGGCGCCCAGTCCAGCCAATCGCGCCTGCCCGCCTTCTCCTCTCGCCGCTCTGGCCGCGGGGGCTGCTGGGTTTTGTAGTCCCTTGCACGCGGGGGCGGTGCGCTCCCGGCGGGCGGCGGGACTGCAGCTCCCAGGGCGCCCCGCGGCGCGGCCGTGTTGTGCCTCCGTGTCGGGGCGAAGGGGAGGAGGATGGTGACAGCGGGAGGATGGAGGCCGGTGAGGGGCGCGGGGCGCGGGCACGGCTGGCGGGGCGGCGCTGAGGGGCCAGGCCGGGGCTTCGGGGATCCAGTGGGGCTCCCGGCGGTGGGAGACGCCCGCGGGCTGAGGGACGGGGGCCGGCGCGGTGCGATCCGCCCTGAGGGGTCGCCTGGCGCTTGGGCTCCCGCGGCCTCTGCCGGGGCCGGGGCTGGGGGCTTTGGAGGGGGCCCGGGCATGAGGGGGCTCGGCCGGGGCGCGGGGCGGCCTGAGCGGAGGGGCCGGAGCCGCGTCTGGCAGCCCCGCTCCGCAGCTCGGCGGGGAGCGCTGTGGGGGAGCGCCGGGAACGGGATCCCGGCGAGGGAAAAGAAACCCCGGCGGTGCCTTCGCCAGGGCTCCGGGGTGTCGGACGGCAGCGGGGGCGGGAGAGGCGGCCGCGAAGGGGGGGCAGGTGCCTCCGGTTGGATTTCGGGGGTCTAGAGTATCTTAAGTCTTTGGAGTAAAAACCAGGTAATTTGCTCTGGAAGCGCAGTGAGCGGCGGCTTTTCTGACGAGTAATGCAGAGCACGGGGCGAGGAGTTGTTTTGCTGAGCTGCCAGCCCTGGAGGAGCCTGGCGCGGTGTTTCGCCCCTGCCTGCGGGCACGCTGAGTGTCCGGGCTCCGCACTGCTGGCCCCGGGCTCCAGCCAGAGGGTGGTGCAACTCCCGTCTGATCACTGGAATGTGTATGATTTTTAAATGAAATCTTACTCTATATATATGATTTTACATTAATTTTTACACTTGAAGGGTTGCTGCGCTCCTCCAAAAAGCACCATTTTAATGATCTAGAAAATGGTTGGACTGTCTTCTTTTCATAGTATTAATTATCATTTTTTATTTTTCACTAAATAGATGTGGTATTGAATAATAACATTGATGCATCTTTTTTTTTTTTCTGAAGTGTTTCAAATCTTCAGTTGGGAAAGTAAAGCCCAGTCTTGCTAACACTTTTCATATGCTTTCCATTAAGCATGAGGCCATAATCACTCTGATTTGTATTTTTTTTCTACGTTTCAGATCAAGCTGTGGTGCCTAATTTTTTTTCATTTCCTCATTATCTTGAATCAAATCTCATCCTCATTGCAGTCATCCTGAACTTCTGTCACTGGCTTCAGTGAGACTGCTTATAACAGTGATATTCCTGGTGTTCTCTCAGCACTCACTGAGGATCTAAATAAAAACCAAGGCATTGGTTATTTCAGTCAGAACAGCTTTTAAGGGAGAAAATTAAAAGCAGCTGGCAGAACTGCTCAGAAGCCCCAAAGGCTGTCAAGACTTACTACAAACTAGTTCAGTTTGAGAGCTCCAAGTTGGGTATAAAAGAACAAGGGGATATAATGGAGTTTGAATTTTGTCTATTCCTGTTCAGTTTTATCTAGGTATGAAAACCAGATCACTATTTTGTCAGACTACTTAGAAGAATTTCCAGAAACTGATGAGCCAGTGTGGATTTTAGGAAGGCAACATCACCTAAACACAGGTATCTTTAGAATTAAATTATCTGTAACATCTGTAGAATATTCATAGATTCACATGCAGAAGCAGCTCCTGATTTCCTTGTGTTCCCTAAATGTCTCATGTGGGAAGTTTGCTCTCCATCAGTGAGACACCAGGTGTAAGCAGTGGAATTCCTCCTGTACAGAAACCAGAAGCAAGGCCAGTGTGCTCCCACTATAATTCATGCAATATGATCACATTCATAGCAGAGGCTGTCAGATGTGAGTCTCCACAACACAGGGCCTCAGAAATGGATATATAAATAACTTTTGGGAAATGTTCAGCATTACTGATGTCATTTTCCTGTGAGGGATGCTGTGCACAGCCTGTTACTTGCAACTGAATTGATATTTCAAATACCAACAGTAAGTTAGTCTATGGCACATAGTGCATTTTAGTGAAAATAAGCACATGACCTAAAAGGTGGAACAGAATAATGTGTTTACATAAAAATAAGATTTCAGAAATGAGTTTTTCTCCCTGGGGAGAAGACAGGGGCATCCTCCTGTGTTACATGTCAAAGGCAATGGCCACCAATGCAGGACAGTCCAGGGTGCTGCATGCAGCCTTGATCAGCTGGAGAATACTGTGGAAAAGCCAGCCAGTCTGAGCCACAGCTAAGGGAAAATGCAGGAAATAGGATTCTTAAACATTCTTCAGATCCTTTGGAGGATTCTGTAAGTGCATATGTGTTTAAAAAACAAGGAAAAAGAGAGGTTTAATTCAATTTAACATTATCAACCTTTTCTTAAAATTACTTTCTGTTGGGTTTGGAGGTAATGTATAATTCCATGTTGATTTGCACGTAGAACTTCTTAACCTGCTTTACCAGTTCTTTCCTGAGGATAGTTCTCCAGAGTTGTTTTATTCAGGCTGGGCATAGTCATTCCAAGCACCTTGTAAAATTTCATTGGCTAATAATTATTTCATCCTTAATAAGTTAACTTTAATTAGCAGTCTGCAAAAGCTCTCTGTGTTTAAATTGCTGAAAAATGTTTTAAGTACTAAGGGTCTTGTATGTAAAAGCTATAGGAGCCTTCCATGCACTCTATATATTGACTGTACAGGGATAATTTGAATTTTTCAGTTTTAAGTCTATTTTAATAATATATTTCCTCTTAAAATTGTTCCAGACAAATCTAAGTTATTGTTGGATATAAGTGCTCGTCTCTGGTTCACTTATAGAAGAAAGTTTTCACCTATTGGTGAGTATGCAGCACTCCAGCAGCCTGGTTATGGATTAGCAGGATTAGTGATGATGTTGGGGACTGAAAAGTTATTTTTACACTACTAGAACATTTTGATCATAATTTAACTGTGTGTGCAAACAAAAGATTAAAGCCATTAAATCAGTATTTGCTTGTACCTGTATATAATCAGGTCTTCATGTTTGTGGGGCAAGCAGTGAAGTGACAGCAGCACTGTGGGGAGAAAGGAGCTGGCTCANAGTTTCAGCTGTCAGAGGTTTGCCAGTGGGTTTCAGTTGTCCGAGGTTTGATTGTGAGTTTCAGCTGTCAGAGGTTTGATTGTGAGTTTCAGCTCTCAGAGGTCTGACTGTGGGTCTCAGCTCTCAGAGGTTTGCCTGTGAGTCTCAGCTCTCAGAGGTTTGCCCATGAGTTCTCTCAGAGCTGGCTCCATGCAGAGCCCGTGCTGATCTGAGCCCCTCTGTTTGCAGGAGGCACTGGTCCCTCATCTGATGCGGGCTGGGGATGCATGCTGAGGTGTGGGCAGATGATGCTAGCCCAGGCACTGATCTGCAGACATTTAGGAAGAGGTGAGTACTGTTGCTGAGGCAACTTTTGTGTTATTTGGGGGCTGTTTCATTTTTGTTGTCATTTTCCATAAAAGCATAAAACCTACATTTATTAATGAAACTTTCTGTGATACCCTGAGAAAGTTGTTTGTGAACTATTCTTGTCTGATGGGGCAAAATCATGTCAGCCTTAAGCAGAGAAACAAAAACAGAGGAAGGACAACTAGGGAATCCCACTGTTGTTATTTTATAAATCTTTTTGAGGAATACTCAAGTTGAAGCCAAGGGAAAACCTGCCACTATGGGTCTGAGTTCTTCCCCTCTTTTCATTACATAGCCACGAAAATGCTAGCCCAGGGTGATGGTGTCAGTAGTGACAGAGTGATAGACACCACACAAAGTACTTCACAAACCACTCAGCCATCATCAGCCTGAGTCCAGACCCCACAGCAGACCCCACCAGTGCCTGTAATTCTGTACTGACCCCCCACATCCCAGAGCCACAGGTGAGTGCCATAGGTGTGCTCTGTGTGACACTCTCCTGTCACTTACCTTGCTGTGGCTGGGGGATTTGTCCTTGTGCTCTTTTGTCATGGTTTCTGTGGCAGCACGATTTGTGGATTTACCACTTTAATAACTGAATACACAAATGGTAGTGCAAAGATTTAACCGAAAGAGTAGGCAAACAAACATATTACCTGAGAAAAACTAGACCTTGAACTTGCAGTATGGGTCTAAATAGCACCAGCCCTGTGTATGTGTTTCTCTGTTAGTAAATGTGAGGTAATTACCTTATGTCAGAAGCTGGTGTGCGTGCCAAAGCCATGGTTTGGATTTTGCTGTGGGAGAGGGCCAGCATTGTGTTTGGATTTTGCTTTATGAGTCTTATTATCCTACAAATAGGATGTTTGCAAATCTGATAAAGTCCAAACAGAACAGATAGTTTTAAATAGTCTTGGAAGTTCATACAGGGCAATAGCTATCAATTCTCAGCAGTGATCATTTGGGATATACTTGCAGTTGGCATTGTTATTTTGATTTCCCAATTTTCACACAATAGCATGTGATGATAAAGGGCAGATTGATGAAAAATGACAAGGTGTGACTTCTAGGATCTCTAAATAAAATGTAAATATTAGAGATGGATTGTCTCTTAAAATCTCATTATATGGCTTTCTGCCATCTAGAAATTTGATCAGTACAAGGAAAACATTATTTTCTAATCTGTATAACTTTTTTCCTGAAAGATTGGCAATGGGAAAAACACAAAAAGCAACCAGAAGAATATCACAGAATCTTACGGTGCTTTCTGGATAGAAAAGATTGCTGTTATTCCATCCACCAGATGGGTAAGAACACACATCAACTTCCTTTTGTCTGCTGAAATTCCTATGCTGTTGAAACTTTCTTATTTGAAGTAAGTTAATGAAACATTTTTAAAAGGTGATTATGGAGACAATGTGTATTTTTGCATATAAATAAAAATGTATGCAAGTGGGTACAAAGTATAATAATTCAGAAATATTATACTTAGACCTAAATAAATCTGTATTCTAGAATACAGTGTGCAGGTTTTGGGTAGGAGAGTTGATAGTAAAATAGACAGTCATAGATGTTATTGCTGTAATTTGTAAGTAAGGACATATTTATAGTTGTCATTACAGTTTAGGAACAACTTCTGAGGTAACTAGCAGTCATTAAGTGTTGAAAAGAGAATAGGTTGAGAAAATAATTGTCGCTAAATACAGCTTGCACTTGCCCTAGAGTGTTTGTGAAGGTGTTAGTAGGCCATGCTGTGTGACACAGACTGTGACCAGCCTCTCTGTGGTTTTTCCTGTGTGTGTTTTCCCTTTCCACAACAGCACAGATGGGTGTTGGAGAGGGGAAGTCCATTGGAGAGTGGTTTGGACCAAATACAGTTGCTCAAGTGCTGAAGTAAGTCATGGCAGGGGCTCCTGGGATGTGCTCCTGGGGCTGCCCAAGGCTGCTGGGGAGAGCATGGGAGCTCCTCCTGGCCTGGAGGCCTCACTAGAGCTGGCTTTGCTGAGGGATAGGGAATGTCCCAGATAGGGAATGTCCCATCCTGCAGCTCCTGGGTGCCATTTGCTGCAGCCCTGCACAGACATGTTCTGGAGAGAGAAAGGAGCTCAAGGATGTCCTGGCCTCCAGCTCCTTTCCCTTACAAATTCTTCTTGACTCACATACCAGTTCTTCAGGCTTATTTTAGACAGCCAGCACTGCCTGTGCAGCCTGAGAGCTCCCTTCCCCAGAGTTCTGCATGTCACACAAAGTGGACAGAAACCTGTGTGCTATTATGCCACCCTCCTAACTTTTAGGTACCAAAATCTTGAGCTGCTCTGGCTTTTAACAACCTGAAATAGTTCCACTGAACTTCTTAAGCACAGAATAATGTGGAAAAACTGGCATAGGAATTTTTTTCTTCTCTACATGATGTTAGGCACNTATTTTATAAATCTTTTTGAGGAATACTCAAGTTGAAGCCAAGGGAAAACCTGCCACTATGGGTCTGAGTTCTTCCCCTCTTTTCATTACATAGCCACGAAAATGCTAGCCCAGGGTGATGGTGTCAGTAGTGACAGAGTGATAGACACCACACAAAGTACTTCACAAACCACTCAGCCATCATCAGCCTGAGTCCAGACCCCACAGCAGACCCCACCAGTGCCTGTAATTCTGTACTGACACCCCACATCCCAGAGCCACAGGTGAGTGCCATAGGTGTGCTCTGTGTGACACTCTCCTTGCTGTGGCTGGGTCTGTGATCCTTGTGCTCTTTTGTCATGGTTTCTGTGGAAGCACGATTTGTGGATTTACCACTTTAATAACTGAATACACAAAATGGTAGTGCAAAGATTTAACTGAAAGAGTAGGCAAACAAACATATTACCTGAGAAAAACTAGACCTTGAACTTGCAGTATGGGTCTAAATAGCACCAGCCCTGTGTATGTGTTTCTCTGTTGGTAAATGTGAGGTAATTACCTTATGTCAGAAGCTGGTGTGCCAAAGCCATGGTTTGGATTTTGCTGTGGGAGAGGGCCAGCATTGTGTTTGGATTTTGCTTTATGAGTCTTATTATCCTACATATAGGATGTTTGCAAATCTGATAAAGTCCAAACAGAACAGATAGTTTTAAATAGTCTTGGAAGTTCATACAGAGCAATAGCTATCAATTCTCAGCAGTGATCATTTGGGATATGCTTGCAGTTGGCATTGTTATTTTGATTTCCCAATTTTCACACAATAGCATGTGATGATAAAGGGCAGATTGATGAAAAATGACAAGGTGTGACTTCTAGGATCTCTAAATAAAATGTAAATATTAGAGATGGATTGTCTCTTAAAATCTCATTATATGGCTTTCTGCCATCTAGAAATTTGATCAGTACAAGGAAAACATTATTTTCTAATCTGTATAACTTTTTTCCTGAAAGATTGGCAATGGGAAAAACACAAAAAGCAACCAGAAGAATATCACAGAATCTTACGGTGCTTTCTGGATAGAAAAGATTGCTGTTATTCCATCCACCAGATGGGTAAGAACACACATCAACTTCCTTTTGTCTGCTGAAATTCCTATGCTGTTGAAACTTTCTTATTTGAAGTAAGTTAATGAAACATTTTTAAAAGGTGATTATGGAGACAATGTGTATTTTTGCATATAAATAAAAATGTATGCAAGTGGGTACAAAGTATAATAATTCAGAAATATTATACTTAGACCTAAATAAATCTGTATTCTAGAATACAGTGTGCAGGTTTTGGGTAGGAGAGTTGATAGTAAAATAGACAGTCATAGATGTTATTGCTGTAATTTGTAAGTAAGGACATATTTATAGTTGTCATTACAGTTTAGGAACAACTTCTGAGGTAACTAGCAGTCATTAAGTGTTGAAAAGAGAATAGGTTGAGAAAATAATTGTCGCTAAATACAGCTTGCACTTGCCCTAGAGTGTTTGTGAAGGTGTTAGTAGGCCATGCTGTGTGACACAGACTGTGACCAGCCTCTCTGTGGTTTTTCCTGTGTGTGTTTTCCCTTTCCACAACAGCACAGATGGGTGTTGGAGAGGGGAAGTCCATTGGAGAGTGGTTTGGACCAAATACAGTTGCTCAAGTGCTGAAGTAAGTCATGGCAGGGGCTCCTGGGATGTGCTCCTGGGGCTGCCCAAGGCTGCTGGGGAGAGCATGGGAGCTCCTCCTGGCCTGGAGGCCTCACTAGAGCTGGCTTTGCTGAGGGATAGGGAATGTCCCAGATAGGGAATGTCCCATCCTGCAGCTCCTGGGTGCCATTTGCTGCAGCCCTGCACAGACATGTTCTGGAGAGAGAAAGGAGCTCAAGGATGTCCTGGCCTCCAGCTCCTTTCCCTTACAAATTCTTCTTGACTCACATACCAGTTCTTCAGGCTTATTTTAGACAGCCAGCACTGCCTGTGCAGCCTGAGAGCTCCCTTCCCCAGAGTTCTGCATGTCACACAAAGTGGACAGAAACCTGTGTGCTATTATGCCACCCTCCTAACTTTTGGGTGCCAAAATCTTGAGCTGCTCTGGCTTTTAACAACCTGAAATAGTTCCACTGAACTTCTTAAGCACAGAATAATGTGGAAAAACTGGCATAGGAATTTTTTTCTTCTCTACATGATGTTAGGCACATGGGCAGAATCCCACAGTGGAATCTGTTAATTGCAATAAAAAGTAATAAACCTGATCATGTGGTTGAGCTGTTACTATCCCTGCATTTGGCAAAAAGACAAAACAGCTTTCACATGATACAGTGTGTGTGCTTTTCCTGGAACCACTCATTATTATTTTTTTCTAAATATGTTAAACACTGAAAGTTATCTTTTTATTGCATGGACACTTAAAAAAACAAATTTTTCTTCCAAATAAGTGACTTTTTTACTCAAGAACTATTTAACTGTCCTGAGTTAAAAGCTATCCTCATGGTCCTAGTAAGCTGTTATTAATTATTGCCTCTGTGTTTTCTAGGAAACTTGCTTTATTTGATGAATGGAATTCATTAGCAGTTTATGTATCTATGGACAATACAGTGGTCATCGAGGACATCAGTAAGTGAAACAGGAGTTTCTGCAGGACTGCTGTAGTGTCTCAGCAGATACCAAAGGGAAGCTCAAGCTCATGGCAAATTTAATTGTTTGGACAAACTACTTCTGGGAGTATTAGGGTGGTGGTTGGATTTGATGATGTTAAAGGTCTTTTCTGGCCTAAATAATTTGATGATTCTGTGATTATTTCCTTGGTGACAGTTTTTTATTTGAATTCACTGTCCTGAATGTATCTAAGTATGAGCAAAATCTTTGCACCATCTCTATTTGTTCCCAGGGTAAAAAAAGGAATAAAGGAAATGGATACTCAGGTTTCCAAAAGTAAAGTTAGCACAGAACAGTGAGGATTTTTGGTAACCAGCTCACATACCATGTGGGTGAGAAGGTGGAGTTTGGTCTGTGCTACCTTAACTCCTACTCCAACAATGGAATGAAGTTGTAGTATGTAAAAATGCAGAGAATTGCTTGTAATAGAGAGTTTGGCAGAAATTTGCTTTTGTCAGGCAAAAGGGAAATGAAGGGCAGATCCTTCAGCAATGTGTGGCCCATTTTCAACTTGTAACTGTAAGAAGAGTGGGTTAACAAGTGGTATTTAGCCACAGCCTGGTTCTACTTTAGTCCCTACTGCTGCTTATTTTATGTCTACATCACTGGAAGGAAAGAGTTCCCTGAAGAGTTTCTAATGCTTCCTCCCTGCTATATCATCTCCCAGGCAAAGCTTGACAGCTTTAATACTGCAAGTAGTAAATGTAGCTTCAGTCCTAAACATTCATTCCCTCATTTTTCCCATGTAATGTGGGAATTACTAATGTGCCAGCACATATTCTGACTGCCAGAATTACTTGTACTAGTAATAGTAGTAGACTTGTAATAGTCAGGATTTCCATGCCCTGCTCCTTTTGTCTTAAAAGAGGAGCTCTATAAAGCTGTCTGGAAAAGCAATTTAATTCATGATTGAAAGATGTGCTCTGTGTTGCTGTGTGCATTCACTGATGTCTCTTTTCATTCCCCAGAGAAGATGTGCTGGTGCCCTGCCCAGAGCAGCAGTGTTGCCCACAGCAGTGCACATTTGCACAGGAGTGCTCTTGGCCCAAACAAGAACACAGCAGGATTGTGCCCAGGCTGGAAGCCCCTCCTGCTCATTATCCCTCTCCGCCTAGGGATTAATCACATCAATCCAGTGTATATTGATGCATTTAAAGTAAGGCATTCTTCAGTCACTTGTTTGTCTGTGTGAAAAAGTGCAGGTATCTGGTACATCAATAAACAAATCAATTTAATTTTTCTCTCTTTGGACTCCTAGGAATGCTTTAAGATGCCACAGTCTTTGGGAGCATTAGGAGGGAAACCCAATAATGCCTATTATTTTATAGGATTTTTAGGTAAGGAAGAAAGCAACTTACTCCAAATATCCATATGACTGAAAGAGAAAGGATTTTCTTTGGGAAGGGGCAATAGTAAGCATTTTAAGCATGAGAATGGAGAAGAAGAAACATACCTCAGACACTTCAGGAACAGTATGAGACCATCCTTATAGGAACAGAAAAGAAGCAGCAAAGCTTGATATAAAACTATCTTGATATAAGCAAAACAAGACACTAAGAAAAGTTGATAGCATTCAAAAAATGTGAAATGTCACTGCTACTTAAATACTGTATTTTTTCTAATCATTAATACTTTCCAGTGAAGAGTGTCTTGTTTTATTCTTTTGCTTCCTGGCTTTCTTAAATTATTGTCTCATATTTTTCAATTTTTTCTCAAAGCAGTATGTCTTTCACCTTCTTCCATGTCTTTATTAATTAATGCAATAGTTGATCCTAGATTCAGCCTTTGATATTTTACCCTTTGATATTTTACCTTTGATATTTGATCTGTAACTCCTTGGATATTTTGTTCTTTCTTTTGTAAAACCTGAGCTGTTTTAGTCAGACTTATTTGTTCAATTTCTGGGTGAATGCCTAATGGGATTACAGATTGGATTGTGGTCATCCTGTATCTTTGATCTGAGGAATGTTAGGGATTACTGCAGTTGAGATTTTTAAAAAATGTACTGGACTTCATGTAGATAAAGGAAAGTATGTGACAAAGGTAGAAAAAAATCCAAAAAATCTACCCTAAAACGTAACAGTGGAAAATGATGCTAAATGCCCTGTGGGATACTGTTGTGCCTGGATTTCCAGTTCTCTTTATGTTTTACAAGTCTGGACGGAATAAATGTTTATTACTGCTGCTTGCTTGTTTATCACCATGTGGATTTTACCCCTCCAGGCAATGAGCTGATCTACTTGGACCCTCACACCACTCAGAGTTTTGTAGATTCAGAAGAAAATGGCACAGTTGATGACAAGAGCTTCCACTGCCAGCAAGCCCCTCACAGAATGAAGATCATGAATTTGGACCCTTCAGTAGCTTTAGTAGGTGTTAGAAAATGATAAATGTGTGTACTTTGTTCAGAGCAA
>WBNQ01008342.1:0-51330 GCA_013401375.1 Spizella passerina
TCCTCTTGTAACTTGTTTGTAATTATTTTTTTTTAAACACTTTAGACACTTTGGAAACCCTCCTGCAGGAGTTATCTCATACATGGCAAAATTGTTTAGAGAATGTGGATCACGAGGACTAGAAGCAGTCTGACAGTCTCCTGTCTCTGCCCTTTGTATTTCAATTCTTTAACAAACAATATTTATCCATTTTGATTTTCAAAATCCCTTCAGCAGGTGCCCAGCCTACAATGCAGAATGCTTTCCTTTATGACACATTTCTCTTTGAAGATGGTAGTTTACTGTACATATAAAAATATTCTGGGGGAAAAAAACTATACAACTTCATTTAGAAACCCACTAAGTAATAAAGAAATTACAATAGAGAAATATCATAATATTTGTTGTATAGTATCAGAATTTCTCCCCTCCTCTCAAAAATGTACTTAAGGTTACCAATTAACACAACTTAAGAACACTGCAAGTTTTCATGTAAGCATTTAGAAGAGCTGTCAGGGTTTATCTCAGATCATTTCTGCTTGCCATCTGCTTTCAAGAGTGCAGCTTGCAGCTGGGTGTCACAGCAGCCTCAGCTGTGTGTTCAGAGTTTGGCTTCACTACCCACTGACAACACAAAACCCTGTCAAGTCTGAGGCTGGAGCAGTTTGAGACAATATCAGGTAACATAGCATGAGATATGCTTGTCAGCTCTATATCCTCATGAATTGGTAGCATCCTAGTGAATTTTCTTTATTACTACAAAGAAAAACAACATTTCTGGTAAATTCTACAAAAATACTTCAGTGGAGTTTTTATTTTTCCACAGGCTAGCTGCTGAATTATGTCAAGGAAAACAAGACTTAGAGAAGTTAGTGCAGTATGGACTGCAGTAAACATATTTTTAAATACTCTGAAAAATCTTGACCTGATTCTGATTTTGCTATTAACAATTGACATACTGACATTTCACTTGTGAGGGATTTGAATCCACTTTCTATTTTCAGATCATTTAAGTAATGCATTTGCATAAAAAAGTACCATAGGTCATTCTGCACCCCGTCTTGTTTCCCTTTGGATCACTGTGCAGTGTTTATCTGTTGATCTTGCTTTTCTTTCCATCTCTCTGAATCTCTGTGGTGCCAGTAAAGCACATCACATCTGCTTTGCAGTCATAACTTTGTTTTCTTGGTAAGGCTGTGGGAATTCTTCCCCTATGCCTGTTACTAACCAATTCAGTGGACTATTTCATGGACCTCCAGCTAATTCTTGTTCTGCCTGAAAATCAGTTTGAATTCAGTAAGGAGCTACCACTATAGTAATTTACATTCCTGATATCTACTGATCCTGTAATTCAGTAACAAAAAACCAGTCACAGTTGCCTAATCTACCAAGTTAATTTAAAAATTATCTAAAAAGGAAAAAAAAAGCATTTATGGAAGTGCAAATTAATGGCTGCATTGGATTTCATTTCAGCTGGTAGACAATGACCTGGAAAACACAGTGCATTGGTATGTCTCTATCAGAGAAAAAATTTCCAATGCCTAGAATATCATGTTGGCACCAAGTAGCTGGACTTTCAAAAGGGCTCAATTATTGAGAGTTGAACACTGCTGGACCTTGGGTCTTGGGTCAGAATATACTCCTTAAAATCTGGTCATGAGCTCCCTTGAAAATCTTGCTTTGACTGCACATGATGTTTGATTTAAGGTGTTGACCTTTCCTTATGAGAATGAATATATATATATTCTCTGGGTTTGAAGAGGGACCGAAGGGAGAGTTACTTCCAAAAATAATCTGTGCTTGTGCAACCTTTAAAAATGAAAAATATATCTTTTAAGAGTAATGGTTAACAATGTGCTCTCATTACTCACTTCTAAATTGCTTTTCTTGGCACAAGCATTTCTATGTGGACCCCTATCCCATAGTTGGAGAGAATCCAGCCTTTTAACTCTCTGATCAAACTCATAAAACTCTTGACAATTATTCTGTCTTTGATGGTAACAAGAAACTCCCAAAGTATGTTAATAAATATCTCCAAGCACACACTTTTGTAGCCCTAAGCTACACACAATCATCTAATGGGATCCTCTGCTACAATATTCAGGGACTAGTTGGAATACTCAAATGTAGCACGTAAGAGTGTTAAAAAGCAGATCTCAGCTAAAGATCATATTCCTGAATGTTTTTCACATGATTCATTAACTCCTAATGTCAAGTGTCATCCCTGTGGGAGAAGAGCTTGGTAAGGCACTATTTAATTTTTCCTCAATAAAAGTCAGCTGTGTCTCGATCTGACAGAAGAATGAGGACCCTGCCCTGTTTCCTGACACAAGAGGGAAGCAGAGGTGCTTGTGAGTGTAAATACTCTGCCAAGCAGGGGGGTGGCAAGAAGCTCAGGTAAGAGAAGCAGGGATTCTTCACTGCAGCGAAGTTTGTTGTATCATGACAAAAAAAAGAAGATATTAAAATCACCGTTTAATACTATCCAGTTGACATGGAAGCTAAGGAAGACTTGTGGTCAATTTTCTTTCCTTTTTTTTTTGGTTTGACCACAAAACCAGACAATCCATTCTTCACCGAGCTCTACTAATGAGCTTCTTTCTCCAAGGTTTTTTTTTGTACCCTGCATAATGAAGAACATCTGTACCTTGAGTAAATCTTGACATTTCCCTGCCCATTCACCAAAGGCCTTTTTCTCTTCTTTCAATGCAACACTACAAACTCAGTGCCTGGGAAAGAAACCTGGCGGAGTCTCCAGAACATTCTATTCTGATCACCTTCCCTCAATATTTCAGCAGAATTACCCAATTCATATGGTAATCATTTCCTTCTAATCAGTGTTTCCTATGTAACCTTGTTTATTCACTCCTACTTATTCCCACTTGCCAAGAAAGCCAAATGAGACTATTGGGGGCATCTGTCTTTCATGACACTAAGAACAGATTAATCATGCTGACAGCATGCTAACAAAAGGATGGTTTTCATTAATTAGAACTTATAAATAATTTGTTAAAGGTTACAGAGTGCTTAATGTATTCCTTAGTAAATAGTTATTACATGGACCAGCCAACCAATAAATTGCTTATAGCTAGAAAAAGCTGGTTCCAGTTGGGCTTAGAGTACTTCTCAAGCTTTCTGAAAACCAAGGACCACCTACTATCCTGAGCAAAATGCTGATTGCCTGGTCTTGTGGAAATGGAGTATTTTGTATCTCATTGCCATAACGTGTTTCATATGAGTTTATTATATTTTTACTATTCATAGTAACAGATGTCTCTTTATTTTGCCTTGATTGTTTGGTTGTGTGCATAGGATTGATTTTTTTGAAAGGGGAGAGACCATTTTGCAGCCTGCTTGGCGGTGTCTGGCAAACCATCGGAATTCAGGTTGAGGTACAGTGATTTATGGTATGCACTGCTCAGGTAGGGTGCTATTAGCAACTTCTTCATTAACTCTTCCTAGAAGTAGGCTAGTACTAGGCTGTAGTAATTAACATTACTGAATATACACACGTGGGAGCAGGTACAGTTCTGACATTCTGAAACCATCTGATTTCATTTTAACACTAGCAGAATTTCAAGTTTCATAGGCCATCTAATGAAGACTGGAAAATCTGGGTTTAAAATTTTGAAAAAAGGCAGCAAAACTTGTCTCTGGTGGGCAAGGACTACATCAAGTCTCCCAACACCCCTGGTATGTTAGCAATATCCAGTGGATGCTACTTAACTACCATACATTGGCAAATATATTTAATATTTTTATGTATAAAAATATAAGGCTGTGCAGGTAAAATTCTGAGAAGGTTTATATGCTTATAAAATTTCTATGAGCCCATTGTCTTCTGTTTATCACATTGTTTCTATAGCAGAGGATAGAAAGGGAAGCTGAAGATGTTTTCTTCATTACCTGTCTCTGATCTCAAGAGCTCCATGTGCATTCCAGGATTCTGCAATGTAATCAGGGCTGATCCCAGGAACTCAGCTGGATTCTCCACAAGCACCATCCACTGTCACAGGGTTGCTTTTATTGCCAATCTCAACATGGGAAATGTTTTCTTACTGGATCAACCAGAAAGTATTTTTTTAAAATCAGATTTTTATGTGACAATTTTATACCTTGTGGAGAAACTCCATGTAGTGGCTCAGGTTCTTTAGAATGGGCAGACCAGCAAAACAGCCCATGCAAATGTAGTCCTGTGCCAATTACACAAGGTGTAGAATTTGTGGTAAATTTTCACTTTGACTGTAGCTGTAGGGATATGCTGAGATACTGACTTCCTTCAGACAAATCAGAGGTTAAGAGGCCATGCAGTCTTTTAATCATGTACAAAATGATTTACCCCTACCATAGCAAATGCTGGTAGATTTTGAAAGAAAATTGCATATATTTGGGCCCTTTTCATTGTTCTATTTCAACTCAGGAGTAAATGAGAGAATTCAGCATCAGATTATTTTACAAATACATTAAGTGATGGAAAATGAATTTAAACACAACACATTGCAGAGACCTTGAGTAGTTAGATCTTATAGAGCTTTTTGGCTATATTATACAGCAGGGATCCAAATTTTATCCTGTGGCCTGTAAGTACAATAGTAGAAAAAAGTACCTTTTTTGAATCCTCAAGAAAAGTCCTAGAAAATAATGGCCTTCACAGGGGTGCATAAGCTGTCAAAAATACTACAACAATTAAATAATGGTAATTGCAGATTTATTGCATAATTTAAGAAAATCTTGCAGGTTTAATAGATAAGAAATAGGAATAATCCTCCAAGCAGCAATATATTTAAATATTTAAACAAAATGAGAGAAACTGCTATTTATGACATGAAGGCAAATCTCTGTTGTGAAGTTCTGACCAGCCAAAAGCAGCCAGTGCATTTTACTTCATTTTCAAATGCCAGGTGTTAAACTGGAAGATTTGCATGTGGCCTGGCCACACTCTGCTGCTCCCCTGGGATGTGCTGCCCTTCCCATGGGAGAGGAGGGAATGCTGAGCCAGAAGGGAGCTCCTGTCTCCCTCCTGGAGCTTTCTGGAGATCCCTGTGGATGGCAGAGCCTGTCTGAGCCTGCAGGAGACAAGCTTAGCAAGGCTTCACACAGCAGAGTGTGATCTAGTCCCAGGCTGGTTTCTTCTATGGGACTGTTCCAAATGACATCTAATATTTAACCATAATTGAGACATTTAGAGGCAAACATGTCTAGACTAACTGATGTTTTAAAACAGCTACTCCCTCTTTTTCTAGCAGTGTATCACTGTGAGCTGCATGTAGTGAAACAATTAACACCAGATTTTTCTGTTTCATTCAGCATTCTTAACCCATAGGTAAAACTCTTGGCCACAGATTATTCCAATTAGACTTTGTAAAGGATGATGGTTGTTTTTCACAGGAGCTCACATAATCCCAAAGTTCCTCTTTAGAACAGAGAGGATCCCTTCTGCTCATACTGGAAAGGGTTACCATGCAGCAGGATTTTCTAATTAAAGTGCAGAAATAGGAAGTGAAGGAGCCCAAACATCAAGCTGAAGTAATATGCCAAAATATGATACAATGTAGGCCAAAACATAATATATATCCCTGTACATAATGAGAGTACTCACTAAACATTTTTAGCATATGAATAGAAAATAAATTAACAGAGAAAACTTGTGTTTCAGGAAAGAGTGAGTTCAAGGCAGGAGAGGGATAGTTTTAACTCCCCACTCTCTAAGTGGGAAGGGTTACTAAGCAAAAATGTATGTTGATAACACAAAACATGGCCTGGTCTTTTGTGTCTGTGATTAGGGGATCAGGAATTCACAAACGTATCTCTTGGCAGTGCGGCACACCTCATCTACCCACTTGCCCTGGGCTGCCTGAGACAGGAACACACAGTTTTCCCTCTTGCCCCCGTTGGGCTGGGCACGGTCCCAGTTGGAGTAGAGCAGAGCCATTCCATTGACATCCACAAACCTCCCCTCGTGGGCCATGTCGGTGACACCCAGCCAGAACTCGGCTGCGCCGGGCGCGCTTTTCCTGCCGTAATCGCGAAGGATGTTCGTTTCCTCGTTGTTCCTGGGGATAGCCAGCGTCCCCCCCTTGGCTATGCAGTCCTCATTGGCCTCGTGGAAGTGCTTGGTGCCTTCTGACATGAGGTAGCACTTCTTGTGGGCCTTGGTCCCACGAAGGCACACTGTGAACAGACAGCGGTTTGCACGGTCAGTACCAGTCTGGGCCTCAGCTTTCAGTAATGGTTCTCCAAATGATAAATTTCCAAAAGCACCTTGGAACTTGAACAGACAAATCCCTTAGCAAGTGAAGGCTGTTGACTCCACAGAGTGGGCCTGAAATTTGGAGTAAGGTCAGGCTTACCTGCCAGTGCTCCAGTTCATGTAGGACCCTGTGTGCAGCCAGCACATCAGCGTGCCTTTGAGAACAGACTGCTGAAATATAACCCAGGCCTGTTCTCAGTGCCCCTTTTACCAAAGAGTGCTGCTTTCACATGTTTTCTACCTTATTTCAGCAGTCCTGAGACTGATGGAATGGATGAGGTTTGTTTTGTTGCCAGATGTAAGTTGGTTATTGGGAAATCTGTGTTTGGCTTTATAGCAGAGACAGATCTAAATATCTTTTAATACTGGTGATATTTAAGTAAAGTAAGTTTTTACATCTTATCTAAGCTCAGTTTCCAGCAAGCAAAGGCAGGACAAAAATGTGCTGTAATAAATTTTTCTTGCTCTCCAGGAAAATACTGATTTGAAATTTGTAATAGAAATCTCTGAGTGATTACTAAAAGTGTAATTCTACCTGTAAAAGATTGCATATTCACCTCCCTTGGAATTTATTTATTTTCTTTCCAGCAAAGTCTCCCCCTTCAAACTCTAAATCCAAATGTGGTAAAGTGACTTAAATCTATAAGTGCACTAAAAAAGTGCACACTTCTTACTGAGCTTACACAACAATCTGGGCCCAATCTTCTAAGATTTGAATTTATAAATCTGTTTGCTTTTAATTCTGCTGGGGAAATCTTGATGTAAAGTCTGAATGGACCAGAGGGTTAATCTGGCAGCTGCTCTGTCACTGGAGTTGCCTTGCAGAGCTGCTGCTGGGGTTGTTCCAGCCCTAGATCATTGGGACAGGAACACAGGAGGGAATCCTTAAACTTTGCCTTCCTGCTCTCCTAATGCAGATTGGTGAAAAACTGATTCTCCCAAGAAAAATAATGATGGCAAGGTGAACCCTCCTTGGTGGAGTGTTTCTTCTGAGCTGAGGAAGGTACCAAAGGCCCAGAATAGACTCCTGTAACAATTAGTATTAGAATCCTGCATCTTATTCCTTGCAGATTATTTCATTTATTGCTTAAGATCATCTTGTACTTATGTACATCTTCTGTCCTCATATTTCTATAATCTGTTTTTAATTCGTGTCATTTCTTTTTGTAAAAAGATAATTATATGTCTGATCAATAGGATATGGAAGTCACTTTGGACCACATCCTTTGTCTCAAGTTTTTAGTATTTCCAGTTGTAGTATTCACTGCATTCCTTAGCTGCATTTTCAGAGTTATAACTTTCTGTTAGGTTTAACCTTCAAATTTTAAACCTTCCAATGGCCCAAGTAACAAACCTATTTATTAAATGTGGAACTCTTTAACAAATTTATATTTATGGAAAAGATCAGAGAGACTTCAGCAACGATAAGAGCTGGATGTCTTTAGGGAGGGAGTATGTGCTGCAAAATATGTGGCAGCATTTCACATTTCACTGTGTGTAGAAAGGAGGCTCAGGAAGTTCAAGCTAAAGAAGAAATCAGATTTTTATGTTGTGTCTTGGAAATGTTCATAAGCTAAAAATGGAGCTCCCTTTTTCTGTTGTTACAAGGACATGTACAAAGACAGTCAGATCTAGGGGGGTGATAGGTGTCCTTTTGCCAGATTTGGATTCCAGTTGCACAGTGTGGGTTATAAATTTAGAATAAAGCTCAAAATAAGTTTTGAGGAGAGAAAGTCTCCCGGTTCTGGTTTCATTTCTAAGCCACTGCGTGCTTCCTCTCAAGCTCCATTTGGAAGCAACACAAGAATTACTTTTAAACAAGACTTACTTGTCTAGAACAGGCTCCCTCTTTTAAGAAACTTCTAAAGCCTTCTTATAAGACATTTGAAATAAAAATATTTTGTAAAGCCCCAAAAGCTCTGTGTTACCCAAGACATAAAACTGAACAACCCAGATATTACCATCCCTAAAGAAAATACATTCTGTTTCATGAGAATGATGTAATTTCCTCTGTAATGTCTTCTTGTACATGTTTAAATGCCAGCTTTTATGTCAACAGCTGTGAAAAAGCACAACTGTCTAGTAGGTACATGTGTATTTACCCTTCTTATTTTGTTTGGAAATTTCCATCTGGTTATTTAAATACTTAAAGGACTCTGCACGTTGGTCCTGAATATTTCTGAACTCACAGTAGATATAACTTTGAAGTTCTATGGCAACATTCACATTTGAATATATGTTCCTATCAAAGCTGGGCACTTAACTCACTGACCACCTGAACTCTCAGACCCAGGAACCCTCACTGTGCTGCCTTTGGTGACACAAAATTCAGAGCTTCAAGTTGTGCATAGGAAAGACAAAAGTAGTTCTTGCTCTCGGTGAAGAATCATCACTCATTCCCCAGTAGCTGAGAGCTGATTTTACTTAAACGATTCTTCAAAACTTGTCTGGTAAAGCTATGGCACACCATGGCTTTATGGAGCTGCACCCCTCTGTCATAAAATCCCCTTAAAGAGAGGGGTGGGGGTGAAGAAGAGAGGCAGTGAGAACTTTTGGAAGCCACTGACCAGCATGAGCTGCTTTACCTGACTGGAGTGCTTGTATTTCCTTCAGAGCATTTACTTCTCGCCACAATTTGTCAATCTGGGTCTTCAGGTCATCTTTTTCTTGCACAAAAAGAATATGTAGAAATTAACAAATATTCACACATTAAAAAAAATTAAAAATTACATGTTAAAAGCTGTTTCAAAATATCAAATATCATGCTGATATTGCTGCATTGTTGAAATGCCTTTTGATTATTTTAAAAAATTTGTCCTTCATGAAAACATTCCTCTAGGATTTCTACAAAAAACATGAGGAACTTACTTTTACCTTTCCTTCTCCTATTTTATAATGGATGTTGCCCTAAAAACTGTTTGAAAATCATTGTTGCAGCTAATCATTATTTAGTGAGCTAGTATCTAATTTACAGAAAATGTCCCTTTTTCTTTTGAAACTGTACACTCTGATGTATGACATGACATACAAAAAATAGCAGGACACAAGTTGTGTTTCTTCAAAGCAATATTACGTCTGTGAGCATGAAAGTTTCACACAACTCTTGTTTTAGCAGAGGGAGGGATGACAAATAAAGGCCAACCTGACAGTCTGAGTGTTGCACATGTGCTTGCTGAGCTGCAGTCTCTACTTCCCAGGAGTAGCCTTCCTCTGTCCCTCAGTACAGAGGGGGCCTGGGGACTTGAGTAACACAAAATCACTCTGAATCAGAATTTTGTAGCATTTAAAAAAGCACCAAGAATATGATGGCACAAGAAAAGAAGATAATTTGCCCAAAACTCCATTTTCATGTCCTCTTTTCCCTTTTTTTTTTTTTTTTAATCATATCTTTCAGGTCTCCCTGCTTCCCCAAGGCAGAATTATCTGTTCTCCAATCAGTGCTACTCTGTGCTGACACAAAAAATGTATAGGCAGCCTGTCCTTAGGACCCCTAAGCTTAAAACCCTGGAGATCCCAAAGGAGAAGGAAATGTCTACAACTGTGTGGCTCCAGAGCAGCTCAACCTTCTTGTATAATGGCTTTATCAAAGCCACATTTTTTAATTAAATAGGAGTTCAAATACTTGCCATCAGCGAGCCTCCATCATACCTGCTTTTATCAGAAATACATATTTAAATTAAATAGACAGACATTTCTAAACAACATTCTGTGGGTTTTTATTTACTCTTAAGCTTTGCTGTGGGAAGTGATGCTTTATCTTCTGCTCATTCATTGATGTTGACCTGCTAATTAGTTTGACTTGCCATTTCACAGTGCTTTTCATACAAGTGGAGTAATATTCCACAAAGAGTAAACAGTCATTCTGTTAAAATTAGGAAATGGTGCAAAAATCTGAACAATAATCCTTGGAGCCTGAATACTTCTTCTTGTTTCCCCCATATACATGAATTTCCATTTTTTTGATCTTAGTAAATATAGCTACATAACTAAGAATTATCAGCCAGAGTCCTCTCTCAGCTGTACCTGTGAGTTCTAAATAATGTTGACAGAGGTGAACAGCCAGAACAGAGCAATATATTTGCAGCTGTTATACAGCTCTATTTTCATAATTCATTCTGGCACCTTATTTGTGGCTTTGCTAGCTCACATAAAAATATTTAAAAGACAGATATGAAATAGACTCAAGTGTTCTTTATAAATAAACATTAGTGTAATGTTAGTTTCTGGTTCATGCAGCGCTGTTTAAAGTACACAGTAAATTTGCATAGTCTATAAGGATCTATCCCTCCTCCCAGTGCAGACCCAGTACCTTTCACTCTACGTTTGCTGTGCTTCCTGGCTTTGAATTTGGAAGCCTGGCTGATGGTCTGATCCAGCAGTAGTAAGCTTATGAGTAGAAGAATCCAAAGTCCAGTTTGTGCCATGTCTCTTTGAAAGACCCTAGGAAGGAGCTTGAGGAGATTCCCTTCAGCAGCTCTGAGAGAGGCCACCCAGAGCCATCTCAGCAGGGGCTGCCTGAGCTCAGCTTTATAAGGTGTGCTGGCAGCCTGGGCTGCACTCCGTGCTTATGAAATGGCTTTGCTGCTTGAGCTGGCTGTAGCACAAGACACCCCCTTGTTCTGCCATCCCATCTGAAAGTGCTGTTTGCATTCTGAGCTCAGCTGTCCCAGCCCTGAACACTGCCCTGATTGCCTCACCGTGAGCTTAACCCCGGAGCCAGAAGCTGGGGAGGAGCAGACGGTGCCTGAGCTCTGCCAGCCTCCAGGAGGGGCAGCCAGAGGATTTCCACAAGTGCCAGGGGCTGGCCCAGCACGGCTCTGCCCCAGCCTGGTCAAACCAGGACATGGCCACCGCCTTCCACTGAAGCACTGCCAGGATGCTGCTCCCTCAGTAAATGCAAGCACTGCAACTACAGACCCACACAGAGGATAAATACATTAAAATCACATCATGTGGGGAGTGCATTTATTGATTTATGAAGAGTTAATTAATGCCTGATAGATATGACTGCATTTCTGGTTGAGAAAAGCAATCAGCAGGTTTTAGTAAGGGGAACAAAAGGTAGCAGTGATCTCCCAAAGGTTCCCAAGTTCTGATTGTAGAGTCAGAGGAAAGCACAAGGTGCTTGACGCAGCACAGTGTCTCCCTGGAGTCTGGAGAACTCTCTGAGTTTGAATCTCTTTCATTTGCCCTTGGGCTCTGTGGACTTCTATGGGGCTGCCTTTAATTGGGATTGCTATATGAAACAGAACCTCTCCCTGATTTTGGTGAACAAGTGAAATTGTCACAAAAATATTCCCATCCATCCCACTTTTTCTTTTTTCCTTTTCTCCCATTAAAATAGGGTTTAATTAAAATGTGGACACCAGAGCCATTGCAGGGTGCTGGCTGGTGCAGTTCATGTCCTTCAGAGCTGTTCTTCCTGACATCCCTTTGCCATCTCTCTCTGCTGTGATTACATTCCTCTCACATTGCTGACATTTTTAAATCAGGACAGTAAGATCAAGGGATTTACTACTTTATTTTCAAAAAGCTAGGATTTAGGAACATGCTGGTGTACTGCATGAACACTTGTTGGCTTTTTCCAACCCCCCACTGAGGCACTTCAGTACTTTCAGTGCAAACCACACCTGCCCTGTCTGTGCTGGCCACCTTTAGACAGCTCCCTGTATTCTCATAGCCTGCAACCAGCAAACATCTCTTACCCATTAGCTAAGAAACTTTCCATAAATGCATCCTGACAGGATCAAACTTAGTTCCACTGGTCTTGCTCCAAAATAGTGAAGTATTAACACAGATTGTGTAGGGAAACTTCTGGATCAACATTGCTCAGCCCTCAGAGCTGTTTTGGAGCACAGCACATCAGAGATGGCTGTTGTGGGTCCCACCCACCCAGAACTGCTCAAAACATCTCACACAGCTGCAAATTTCAGTCCATGGTAAATGTGGAAAGGGCTGGCAATCCTACTAGTACCCCAGAACTGAAATGTGAGCTGGCAGAGAGGAAAATAAGGAGCTTTGCAAGGGTCTAGTTCAAGATTTAATCTGTCCTTTAGAACAAGCCCTAAGTTCAGGCTTGATCCATACTTTATCCCAATGGTATTGGGGCATCAATATAAGTTAATTAAGGGCAGATGGCTGAATCAATAACTGCCTCCAGTCAGTTTTTCACTTGGTGCCTTCTCAGATCATGTGGAATTGAAGCTGATCCTGAACCACTGCAGCTTTCAACCTGACAAATTAAACTGTGCTAATTTCAGGTTGCCTGATAAGGGAGCTGCAGAGCCCTGGAGCTGTCCCCGAGGCTTTGGGAGGGGCTGGAGCAGTAGCTGGGTCAAGAGGCCCTTTAGTGTGTGTGCTCAAGGTCTCAGCACCAGAATGGATTTGTTCCTGCCCCAAGGAACCCGAGCTTGCTAACACAGGCTCCTTTTCTTCCTGTGAAACGGGGCTGACAGAGAAAGATCTGTACTCTGCTGGGGCAGCACACAAGTCACCAGAAACAGAGGGATAAAGAAAACAAGGATTTGGTATTCTGACAGTTCTTGGCCAAGAGCCTGGGTGAAAAACTGCTTTTTGGAGTACACCATGTAATGTCCTTGCAAGAACAGAGTTGAAATTATGTTTTGAAAGCTTAATCCCCCTTATTCAGTATTTTCTCTGAGCATTTTCCAGTCTGCAAGTAGCTCAGCTGGACTTCACTCCCAAAAAGTGAATCACAAAGCTGCCCTTGCAGCTGCTGGGATAGACCACAAGGATACAGGGGCTAGGATTCCTCTGGAGTACCCAAGAAGAGTTTCCACATTTATGACGAACCTGTAACAACTGGGGAAGCAGGTTTAACTTCCTGGGTATAGTGTGTGAGCAGGAGAGCCAGAGAACAGCCAAAATATGTTGCTGAGTAGATGTAACCTCACAGGGCTGCTGTGAGGAAGCAGGAAATGGAGGCACACAGAGTGACACACTCCCTGAAGTACCTGGGCTGTGAACGGGCTTGAAATCAGCATTATAATGTCATTTAGAAGTGGAATTTTTCTTTTACTGGCACAGTTACAGCAATATAATATAGCCCAAGGAGTGAACACAATTATACACTGATAGAAATATTTTTTCCTGAAACAAATGATTCCACTTTCCTTATCAGAATATACTATATAAATATTTATAGCACATATAATATATATTTATAAATACAAATATTTATAAATAATTATATATCCTATATAAATATAAATATTTAATATAAAGCAATTCTCATTGCTTTAGAGCTGCATCCAGACTAGGATGGGACTGTGTTTTTTGTTATTTACACCACTACAGTAGAACTTACCACTACAGTAGAACTTGTGCATGCAGACAGAATTGTGGTGTCTCTTGAAGATCTTTGCTCACATTGAGGCACTCTTGAAGTGCTCTGTCTGATAAGGAACATCTTGCAAAAGCCAGAGTTGCTGTGCTGCAGTGGCACTGGGGTTTTGGCTCCCATCTCCCCACCTCATTCCATTTGCTTTCAGACAACCAGACCATTCAGAGCGTAAACATCCTTTGGTAAAAGGCTTTTTTCAGTTTCTCCACAGAGACTCTTCAAGGTAAAACCCTGTTTCCTTCAGAGACAGTTCTACCTTTATATGCTCCTCTAAACTGGCTCAGGAAAAGCCTTCATGCAGCTGTTTTTTCCTCTCCATTCTCAGCCACCCCTGGGTTTGTGGAAAGAACATGCAATGGGGCACAGACTATGAGAAGCCAGTGTGGGATGAGGACTGGATGCTGAGCTCCTGAAATAGGTCTGGCTGCAGATGTACAAGAGCACTTGTAAAAAATAGCTTTAAAAAAGATTTAGTGCTGCAGTCTGTTGGGAAGTGAACTGCTCACACACTGCCAGTAGATTGTCTGTGGTCTACTGAGACCTACAGTCCTCTTGTGCTCCAGAGCTAACTGAGCTGTGGGATGTTTCACCAAATGGGAAATGGATGGGCTCTATCTGCTCCTGGAATCAGAGCAAACTGTTCTTCTTGCACCATTTCAGTTCTAGACAATTCAGCTCAGCTTTAGGAAAATGAAGCCATTTATTTGGTGAGTAGGTGAGTAATTACTTGTCCCTTCTGCTGAGAGTGTAAAGAGAAAATAAAAACTGATCAGAGCTGTTGCCAGACTGAGGAATTGCAGGTGAGGCAATCTGAAGAGCCAGGATGGTCAATAAAAGGAGATAACAGAAAGGTCAGTAAAAGGTTTAACACAAAGGTTAGTATAAGGCTTATCACCTCCAATACATCAGGTTTTATGACTGTCTTGGGTAAATGGGACCCACTGCTTGATTTTTATTTGTCTCAATTTAAGGTAGTAAATTTTGCAAACTCTCCTAGTCAAGCATTATGTAGTGCTTGGAAAATTACTGTATGCTTGGTTTCTTTGGCCTTGAAAAGTCTTGCAAAGCCTTTCTTAAGGATTTGATCTCAGTCCTGAGAGGCATGAGGCAGGATCATGGCTGACATCCCAACACCAAAGTTATTTTAGGGAAATTTATACAAACAAACTGTGTTTAGAGAAGTGAAGGGCTAGCCTTATGGTATGTGAGGTTTTTTGAAACTTATTAAAGATATTTTGGGGTTTTACCATTGATTCGAGTTTTTTTCTGTCATGCTAATTTGCCGTTTTGAAAGGAAATTTGCTGGATACAAGTGGTTTGATCTGTCTAAAAGAATTAAAGGTGGTTCCAGGTTTATTGCAGGACCAGGCTGCCCACCAGTGACCTGCACTGAGTGTCAGTGAGCTTTGAAATGAGGACAGTCATGTCTTCTTTAGATATGTGATTCTGCTCTCCCAAGCACATACCTCGCCTTGGCACTGTGGTCTGTTCCTTATTGATCAATAAATCTACTACTCAATGTGGTATTTGAGCTGTTACTGCCTACAGGTCCAGTGCTTTTCAATTCCCATGCTGGATATACAAGCTTAAAAAAAAATTGAGGTATAATAGTGTATGTGAACTGAAAAGATGAATCAGGGCAGTATTTTGAGCTTCTGGAATAAATGCTTTTTGTATCTCTTATTTTGGGGTCTTTGTCTCAAAGCATCTCACAGCTGGTCTCAGCAAGCAGAGAGGAGGGGAAATGGTTTGTGAAATGCAACAGAAAGGCTTGTCTTACATCTACCACACAAACAAGACAAATAGCATCATCTTGTCTATGTGACCAAATCATCTCACCTGTATTCCTGTCATTCCCTTGCAATGGCACTGGATGTGGATTTACAGCAGAGAAAACACAGCTGATCCAGGCCAGAGAGATCAGAATGCAGAAGAGATTCACCAAACATACACAGAGCGAGGAGGGAAAAGCCACTGAGCTCTTCTTTAGGTTTCCTGTCCAATGCACTCTGCACTGGCACAGGTCCTTTCTCATGCTGTTCAGGTACCTCAAGGGAATGACAGAGCTGACAAATCTTTTTTCCTTCAGGCCTTTGGCTGCAAAGATAAGAAGGTGCACAGTGTTTTTCTACCTGTCATTGCCTGTTTTCTGAGTCAGGAAGGACCCCAAAGAAATAGGTGCTTATTTAGAGATAAATGTTTTGCTGGATATGTGAAATGTGCACAGAGAGCAAACCACAATCCCTCCCAAAAAAGGGACCTTTTACAGATCAGCTGGCTCTGGCATCTCTAAAGATAAGGGAGTCTAGGAGAAAATTTAAATCAGTTTCTTTGCAGTCCAGTGCAAATAGAAGAGTTGAATGGTGTCTTTTAAAATGCTACTGCGTTGGACTTGGCAAAGTTTCCATGCTGGAAATTCCTGGCAGCAGCTCAGCTCTTTTAGCCCTCAGGATATGTGTGAGAATGTATCTCTTTCTCTTTTGTAAACACAAATTACCTGTTGTGCTATTTTTTCTCCTGTAATGTGTGCTGCCTTTTTACCTTCCTGGAAATGACCTGAAGACATCCTGGGCATTTAATTTCTCCCTTGAAATAGTTTGGCTTTGATCATCATAGCTGCCCTAATATGAGGTTTTCCAGCCTCACATGAACAGGATCTCAGCAGGTTCTGCTCATCCTTATGTGTGCCAGACAAACTGTGATTTGGACAAAGCCTTGGTTTGGGCCCTGTGAAACTCTGTGAAACTCAGGGAGCCTGAGCTGCACATCCACAGGCTCTCAGCAGGTTTCCAGCAGTGCAGCTCTGCCTGCCAGGAGGGCTGGGCACAACAGGGATTACATTTTGGGGTGTGTAGATGTTTGTTGGATTTTCCTCATCAGGATGGAAATTCAGACTTGTCAGGAGTGTGCTCATGTCTGCCTTTGGTGGCTGCACCTCACCAAGGGCTTGGAGGTTCTGCTCAGGGGCTGGGGTTTTCTGCCTTGCCAAAGCAAAGCTTGAGTCACAGGATCTGCAAGCAGCTGACCCTGCTTCACTGTGGTTTAGGAGCAGCACTGGCCCCAGCACTGGCATAATCAGCTCCTGTGCCAGGCCTCAGGCTTGGAAAGCTTGGGATGTAGCCCAAATATACCAACATTCTGAAAAATGGAAACATTTACAGAATGTAAATGGTCCCAAAATGCACGACCGGGCACGAGGTCTGTCACTGTGATCAGTTCTGCTCCATTTGCATCTTGCAGTTCATTGTCCAGTTCCAGCTTTAGCCCATGCAGTCCCATCCTTCTTTTCTCTCTTCAGCCCATGGTGTTTGTGCTCTTGAGCCTGAGATTTGGATCATTTGTCCTTAGTCTCCAGCTAGAGAAGGAACTGTTTTGTCTCCCTACTCTGTGCAAAGAGCTCACCATCCCTAACATGAAACTCAGAACTACACAGTAAAGCAGCACAGAATCTGGAAAATGCAAAATCTAAAACCTGAGGCATCACTTTCAAGAGGACCTGGATTTTTATGAAACAGGATTTGTATGAAATTGGTTTGGAATCAAGATTTGTATGTAAAGATGGAAAGAGATTTGTGTGCTGTTCTGTATCCAGCTACAAACAACTTACAGCTATTTAAAGCTGGAAACAACTTACATCTATTTAAAGCTGGACCCCAGTGCCAGCACATGATGCCACTTATTGTCCATGTATGTCTGTGGCACAACTCACACAGCAGGGATGAAGGGAATTCAGAGACTGCATTCAGACTTGCAGGTTTTAGAAGGTGAAATGTTGTTCCTCAGTGGCAACAAGAACAGCAGGAATGAACAGGCTATTTATTCAAATATGTTCAAATAATACTTTCAAATGGAAAATATTGTAGCATTTGCTGAACAATTTAGGCACTGTGTAAATATAAACTTCTCAGAAGTGGTCCTTATTCCTTCTGTCATGCACATTCCTACTGCAGTTTATTCCCATTTCCAGCAGGTGTCTTCAGTGCCCTAGGAATGATCAGGACAGCTCGGATTTAATATTGCTTATCCAAAAAGAGAAAAGAGCAGGCTCTCCTCTGCCTGTTAAATGCTCAGGGTAGATCCCCTTTGCTGTACAGCCTCATACCTGTGTTACCCAGTAAAGCGTCAGGCTCAGGCTGATTTTACATTTTCCAGGTGTTTCTACTCTTGGAAGGGCAGCTGCAGACAGACAGACACCCATCAGGTCAACCATGTCTGTACAGCTGGGGTTCCAGTGCTGTAGAAATGTACTAAGGAATTGGGGATAGTTTGTCCTGCTTTTGTCAATAGTGCTTTATATAACAATACTATGGGCTCTGCATGGAATAAATATAACATGTAACAAAGTGACAAGGTACATCCCCAGCTGGTCCATCCCAGAACACAAACCCACAGCTGAGGTCCTCTGACAGCAAGGATTTTCCATTTCAGATCATTTATTTGCACCTGTGGCTCAAAAAACCCAGTATAAACCAATACTGCGTCCTCAAGGAAGATAATTTGGTTTAGCAATGTGTATTCTAACATGGAGAGTTGAGCAAGGATTTAAAAAAGAATTCTTTGGGTTTTCCCCCCACCAAATAAGCTACAGCAGGGACATAAGTATTGCTTGCTGAATTTTTAATGCTGTAGCTATGAGTGGATTCATTTAGAGGACTAATCAGTGGTGGTGTCCCTATCAAAGCCAGGGGCATGAGACCTGTGAGATTCCAGCCTGAGCTGAGCTTGCCATCCTCATGAAAATAAGGAAGGAAGCTTGCAACAATTACCCTTTTATTTTCCTGTTTTGCTGGTTGATTAGTGAACAGAACCCTGTAATGGCTTTATCCACAGCTGACATGTTGAACAAAACACAGATCTAACATCTCACATGAACCATATTATGCATGCTCTATGCAGTTAAACCACAACCTCAGGGAATGTGCTGGAAGAAATACAGTATTGAAATTGGGACATTTGGTGTGGGCAAGAGCAAGTGTGGGCAGGACAGCCAGTGGCATCCAGCAGGTTTGGGTGAGGGGCTCCAGATCAATCATTCAAGTGAGACCTTAAAGACAATTCCCTGTGTAAATCTGCTGCTCTGTGCCTGTGCTGAGCCTGGCACTGCCCTCTCCAGCGCCCCCCTGCACAAACACCTCCTGCTCTATGGTTCAGCATCCCTTGGCAATCAGACTTCAGGATGTTTTCCAGCCCTCTCTGCAATACCATTTCCCATTTCAGATGGAGCAAACCCAGCTCTACTCACCAGGGAGGATCAGCCAGAGGGGCTGGAGCTGCAGCCTCCTCTGAATGCAGGCACTTGCTGGGTTTGGGGGTCACCCTTTCCCTGGGATGCCGTCACCAGAGGCATCCTGATGAGCATGGAGAGAATGATCCAGAAACTGGCAGAAAATTCTTTTAATGGCCACATTCAGTGCTCTGAGTTATCTGATGAGAAAGCAAGGAAAATTTAGATTATTGTCTCTCAAACCCCTATATTTTTATGGAGCTCTCCTGGCTGGGCCCTAGCAGAGGGCACTCAGAACATGATTCTGTGCACCTCCATTGCTTTGGAGCAGGTATGACTTGAGACACAGCTGTGAACCATGCAGGCAAAGCTTCCAAAATTAGGGTTCTTTTGATAAATGGAGAATAAAATGCCAAAGAACCATAAATCCTCAAACCAAATGGCAGTATTTTGGCATTGGACAAATAATTTTATGTTTCCTTTCTACAGCAGAAATGGTTCAGAAACTCAAAGGGATGGTTTTGTACAAGCAAAGAGATACATGGTGAGTTGCAGGGGACTTCATTTTTTTTTTACAGTGGGAAAATATTTCTAATCTGAAATGCAGACACTAGGAGGAAAAAAACAGCAGCTGAGAAACAGAAAAATAATCTGCCAAATCAAACTGACTTAGAAAAGCGCTTCACTTATCATCATCATCTCTCTTCTGCGTTAGCAACAAAAGAAATGTTTTCTCCTAGAAGCCTCTGGAAAACATCACTGATCTAACAGGCTCCAGGCCACAGAATGCCTGTCACAACAGAAGACACAGCAGCCACTGCTCACCAGCACACCAGCACACACAAACCTGGCACACCAGCCTTTACAAATGTTTGCTTATTAGCTTATCACCTGGCCAGCCAAGGAGAGAAATCCTTACCCCAGATAATGCATCCAGCATGTCTGCCATCTCACTGTGCTCTTCCAGGCCAGGAGGATGCTGCATCATGTCCTGCTGCATGACACAGAGAGCCCCAGCTCTCATGGAAACACATTTCCACAGATTCCCCAGCAGCCAGGCACAGCAGGGTTTGTACTGCAGCTTCTCAGGGAGATGATGTTTGGCAGGGACACAGCCAGTGGCTGGCAGAACATGGCACATCTCCAGCTCTGGCAGGGGCACAGCAGAGGTGCTTCCAGCAGCAGGGAGATGGAGGCTGATGGAGCAGGACTGGCAGAGCAGCTGGGCCGGGCAGGAGGGGCACATTGCAGAGCTGTGGGCATGGGAGGCCCAGGTGCTTCACCCCTGTGGTTCTAAGAGCAAACCTGCCCCAGGGAAATGCTCAACTTCTACTCCCCAACCCCTCAGCACTCACAGTAAAACAGGTCTTCCTTCAGTTCTTCTCCCACTTCTTTTGGGCTAATTGTAACATCTCAGCCTGGTCACTGTGCAAGGAAAATAAACCTCTTCCAGACAGATCAAAGCCCTCTTAATCTCCGAAGGAAAAGAAGCAAGTCCCCACCCCTGCAGCCCTCCCTCAGTCACAGACCTCATCTCCTTTTCAGTATCTGGGAGCTGCTGGTTCTAAACTAACAAGTGCCAGTGGCATCTCTTAATTGAGTCCCATTTAATCCCTGAGTGCCCAGTGGGAATGGTGGTATCTGTATCAAGCATTAATCATCATGAGGCTTCAGAAGCTGAAAGAATCTTCCTTTGATTGGTTAGATTGTGTTTCATTTGAGACAGTTTTAAAGCTTTTACCAACTATGCAGGCTGTTCCTTCCTAAATGAAAGCTGATCTTACATGATGGCAGGTGTAGGAGTTTTTAAGAGACAGGACAATCACTATGAGGGCTGTCAGTGCTTGTTCCTTCCCTATTTTCCCTCATCCTGCCCAAAATGCCTTCAGTTCCCATAAGTGAGAAGAAAGGTTTCCCTATGAGAAGGGTTAATCCATGTGTCTTAAGTTCACCTGGAGTTTCTGTGTCACTCTTTATGGGGGATGGAAGGCAATGTGACCCATATCCTTCAGAAGGTAAAAACATAATTTCCTGAAGTGCAACCAGAGAGCAACCATGATGATTGAGTATTGCAGGGACTGTGGAACCCCTTCAGAGAAAGGCTGGGACCCCTCCAAGCACACACATGAATCAACAGAAAACATGCTTCAGATCCTCCTGCCTTGTTACTCTTGGGCAGAGCACACAATTCATTTTCCCCCACGTTCATCCTCTCACTCCTCACGTGCATTGTTCCCCAGTGCCTTGCAGCTCCTTCAGAGTGCTGGTGGGAGCTGGCAGAGCCATGCCAGGCCAGCACAGGAGCAGAGCTTGGGCAGGGCTGGCTGGGCACCATCAGCCAGCCCTGAGCAGAGAGAGCAGTGCTTGTGTTCGTGCTCTGAGCTGCTCTCTGGCAGAATAACACTGGCACGTTTGCCTGGCTGTCATGAGTTACCTGGGAGAAAGGTGCTTTGCTCCACAGCTGTCAGACTGTGTGCCCTGCTCTGGCTCTTTCTGCAGTGGAACAAAGCACTGGATCACAGCAGTGCTGCCAGGGGACAGAGTCTTGCACAGCTCTCCTGGTGCTGGAGGCTGTGCTGGCAATCGTGGCCAAGCTGGGAGAATCTGTCCTGACAAACCCAATCAGGAGGAACACTGAGCTCCCAGAAAATGAGATGGGGAAGCACCAAATGGAGGGTGAGGTGTATTTATGCATTCATGCAGATGCTGCACAAAGGCAACCTGCCTGCTTTGTGGTAGAGTATGTGACAGGTGGCCCAGAGGGAAAGGTGGCAAAGGCAGAGCTTTGGTGGTAATCACAGAGAATTTGCAAAAGGCTATGGCTGTTTGCTTTCAGCCTCATCCTCACCCCATGATTATGGATGCACTGATCATTGCTGGCTTATTAAAGCTTAAAAACAGAGGGCAGAAATTTACTCTTCACAGTTCCTATGAGCTTTGAGGTTATAGAGCAGATTTGGTATCTACTGAAGTGAGATTTTCCAGGGACATCACAGGCTTTGGAATGTGTCCTGCATGACTAAAATGAACCAAAGCCAACACTCCCTCTTTGTTTAGATATTAAAATGATGTTCATTCACTTCTTTGCCTTTGTGTAGGGAGACCTTTACAGCCATGAACTCCAGTGCAGGCTGGAGATGACTGTAGGGCTTGGTAACCATCACCAGTTACAAATTCAGTTCCAAAGACATGGAACCCTGGGTTGAAACCAAGGCCCAGGAGAGTGGGATTCAAAACTCAGTCATGTCCTCCTGCTTTCTATAAACTCATCTGGTGATGACTGCTTTTGGATTATATTTTAAGATTATTCCATTAGGGAGTTCTAATTTCTGAAAGGAGCTATCTCTCTGACGGTAACTTTTGTGGCGGTCTGAGTCCTACTTTCTCTTTGCATGAAAATACGCTTCCCTAAACACTTAGTAAAAGGTGTCCATATAATGTTTTGAATTTCTTAGACTGTGACATTCCAGATTTTAGATCTACATTGTTAATGGTCTGTAAAGCAGCACACAACAGTTTTAATAACCTCAATTTACTCTGCAATAGTCAAAATAAATTATTTGTATATCCCACAGTGACCAAAATGGAAAATAAGACCCCCTCACATTTTCCTCCTAAGCAGTTCCAAGTCAGTTCCCTGAAGTGACAATAATACTAGAATAAAACATAGAGACCAAGAATAATGCTATGCTCAACATTTTATTTATATTTTTGTGTAAACATAATTTGCTTTGTAGGCACAATATAACAAAAGCTCTAAAGCAACAAATACAATTAAACAGTGTTTCAGTTCACTTCAATCAGGCTTAAGTTAAAGAAGCTTTCACAGTTCCTTTAAGGCAAATTGAGAAATAATTTGTTTCACTTGAAGAAACTATCCAATTGTCTCAGAGTTGTTTAAACAACACTGTCAGTAGTAATCACAACCCTTCATTTCTGCTACAGTAAAACCTGGTCAGTGACAAGCCTTGGCTTCACCAGTTTGACCAGCACACCCTCCACTCCTGCCAGTGTGACACTACTGCTTGTGGTCTCCTGAAAGGTACTTAGGGCTTGTGGGCCAAATTCTGCTAGCACACACCCTGATTCCAGAATGGGTGCCTGGAAAACTTCCATCAATATCAGCAGCACCCTCCCTCCATGCCCTGTTGATACCAGTAAAGCACAGAGCACAGTTTAGCTTGCTGATGGTCACACTCAGCTGCGCTGCACTCAGGTACTTCCAGCAGCACTCCTTTGTACTCACTGCAATTACCTGATATTCTGCTGACCAGAAAATGGCCCTAAAATTGGTATGAATTAGCATGGAGAGTATTTTTTGCCTTGCTAACAAAACCAGAAAGAACTAGCCAAAAATTATGAGATTGTTGTCCCTGTGGTGTCTGTGGCCATGACCAAGATCACCCATATTTGTCTTGCAGGGTAATTTAGAAGCAGAGCCCACCAGACTGTGGTTTAGAACAGAAGAATGGGTTTGCTATTCTGCTTGCCCTACTAATTTAAGGCCTTGAGAATGCCACTTACTGCCAGCTCGAAGGTCACCAGCAATATTGCTCACTTTGGCATCAAATCAAAATTCCTAGTTATGTTAAGGTCTGTTGCAGGACAACATCATTACACTAGCTGCAAAACAAAATTGGGCATGTTTCCTACTGCTGTCAGCTGATGAGTCATGAAAACCTAATGGCCCTTCTCAAAAGTCCAACTGGCAAGCCCAATGAATGGAAAACTCTCGCTGAATAGATCTTTTCTTCTGTGGACAAGGTCCCTGTTTGGGCCCAAAACAGCACTGGAAGTATAGGAAAGTCCAGCTTGAAAATAAACTCAACTATAATGAAGTGAAGAGAAAAATGAAGTTCTGGTTGGATCAATAGTTCAACAGCTTTTTGGCATTTTTCCCCACAGTTATTTCTTGCTGTTATTTTTGAATTTGTTTGACCCAAGGGGAACTCCTTCAGAATGAACCATCTGCACAATTATCTGACAGCGACTTCATGAGCACAGTGTAAAGAGATGGACATTAATACTCAGGCAGCAAAGCCAAACAAACAGAAAAAACCTAACGAGAATCTTCTAAAACCACACATAAAAGTCATTCAGACCCAGAAGTCCTCTCACACTGAGAAAACCCTGAGAAGCCCCCCACTTTTCATTTTTCTGTATTAATTTTTAACTTCTATCATGACATGCTACTTGTAGATTTGGGCTAACAGCTAATCGGGTCTGGGTAAATACCTTCTTTTGAAAAAATAAATATTTATTTGAAGCTGTAGTCATTATGCAAGGTCTCTGCCAGTCCTTCAGCATTTCTACTGTACGTGATCACAGTAATTTTAAAATAACTGTTTTAACAAGACAGTTGAGGACCTGAGTAGCTGCTGTTTGGATAGGGGAAGGACGTGGAAAAAATATTTACTTTTTTCATGTTTAGATATAGTTTCCACTAGTGGGAGGTAGATAAGACTAGCTGGTCTTTGAATACTTGATCCTGTAAATAATTATAAATGTAACTGTACATAAGGAGCAGAGCTTTTGATAGAACAATTCACCTATATAGAAGTTATCCCTGTATATGATTTGTGGTGGGATTAAGGCCTAAACCTCATTTTTTACAGGGTTAACTTCTTCAGGAGTTCAGCTCCAGCCTGACAGCTGACTACACATTAGCAACTTCAGAGCAATAAACTCCATCACCAAATTTCTTTCCACATCCTGATAAGTGATCCTTACCAATGCAATTTAAAAATGAAATTTAAAATTGGTTTGAATTTGACATGAGTCAGTATGTCCTTACCAGAAGATATTGATCAAAGCCTCTTAATTAATGATTTCTTGCACAATTTCAGATTCCATTATTCTAGACAAGGTACTTTTGAAAATGAAGATAGGATTGCTTGTGAAAAGATGAAGTATAACCGAGGAAAATAAAAAGTAATCTTTGTTGCAACTTTTATTTGTGGTTCATTAAAGGAAAACCATTTTAACACTGAAAATCCAGAAACGGAAAATTATTCCTCCAGTTACTAGAATCTTTCAGACAGCAAGTAGGGATTTTTTTTTTTTTTTTTTACTGTTTCCAACTTGTAAAAAAAAGCCCAAACCTCCCAAATAACTTTATGCAAGATGTCGGAATTTGCATGAGAAAGATGCCCATCTAAAATTACACAGTAAGTTAATAAGGCTTCCAAACAAGAACAGAAAAATCCATGGGACTCCTACAGGGAAACTGGGCATTACACAGAAACGTGGTAATACTGCACTGGATGGGAATGGCACTTGAGTTCAAAACAACAATGATCAACAGCTCATAGCTCAGCTGACTGCAAACAAATACAACACACACTGTACTACAGCATTTGTTCACTGATGCACAGAAGAGATTTCCCAGCCTCGTTCCCTTCTCCTCTCGGCTCCTGCTGCCTGCCCAGCTCTGGCTGCTACTGGATGAAGGGCATGCGCTCCTTGTTCTCGTTGTCGCCCTCGTGGTCCTCCTCCTCCTCGCCAGCCTCGCTCGTCTCCGTGCTGTCGTTGGCCATCTGCACCATGAAACATCAAGGACATCACAGCACCCTCCTCACCCCTTGGCTCCTCCTCATTTCAGCTGGATTCACTGCATAAAGAGACTTTGGAGACTCAAGGAGAGAGGACTGCCACAGAGAATGAGCGTTCTGTCTGTGCACAGCCTCTGCACCACTTCCAGCCAAGCCTGCAAGCTGCTCCCCCACGGCTCACAGCTCCATTTCCTAACAGAAGGCTGTCTGCAGGACAGCTGCACAGGAGGGCTCTGCTCTGTGCTCTTGTAGTAAACTGATAGTAAGGGTCTTGGATAGGAAACGCAGCTGTGTGGGAAGTTCACAGAACGTGGCACCTCTGGGTTACAACTCCTGTACCTGCTCTAATGGATGGCCCCATCTGAGGCACAGTGTGAAAACTCAGGGGGCAATTTCCTTTCTTTTATACATTAAAAACCAAATGAAACTTTCCAGATATAGATGCTGGCAGGATACACCCACGACAGAGGGCAGATCCCAGATCATACAGGAGTGGGAAGAGACTGCATTTTCATATTTTACTGAAGATGGCTGCACAGGTAGTAGGCAATTGCAGGAATCTGTAGCTCAGAACAGCATTTAAGGAGTACACAGTGGTTTTTTCACCTGGAAATATTTATTACAAGCTGGTGCAGGGCCCTGCAGCACTTCAGCCTGTCAGTGTGACAGATCTGTGGAGGCACAAGAGTCTGGTTCACTGGATGGGGGTAATGTTTGACAGCACACATTGGTGTGACTGGATTCTCTTATACACCCATGTTACCTCTCTTAGGACACAAGAAGATTCTTGTATTAGCTTATAACTACTTCAAACCAAATAAGCAAGGGACCCATTTCCTTCTAAAGAGAAATGCAATGATGTTCCTTCCCTGACTGATTATATTATTATTATTAGTCCTCTCCTAGGACACAAGAAGATTCTTGTATTAGCTTATAACTACTTCAAACCAAATAAGCAAGGGACCCATTTCCTTCTAAAGAGAAATGCAATGATGTTCCTTCCCTGATTGATTATTAGCCTCTGGCGGATATAAAAATCTCAAACACAGCCTGATTTTAATGCAGAAAAACCATTGCTCTGAAGTTACCCATATTTTTGAGTTAACACCCTTTGATGAAAGTGTATTGTTCCACATGTGAGGTCCTCAAAGCCTTTCTTTTCCTTGCAGGGAGTTTGTATCAGACTGGGGGGCAGTTTTAGAGTGAGTAAGAGCTTAACTCTAGGTCTAGGTTCTTTCTATTCTTTTGAAACAGGAGGTTTCTCAGATCTGAAAGCAAACTTCACACATCAGTACTGATTTAAAGTCAGGTTTGCATTACTTTCTTTACTGCTCTTTCCTCCACCATCAGTGAATGCTCAGGAGAGCCTGGCTTTCATTTACCACTGCTCTCTGAAAGGTTTCTGGACCATCCTAAGTGCTCCAAATCTAGTGGACCAGAGCTCCATCACTATTATCTTCCTTCTTGATATTTCTGGACATATTTACATGTTATACTTCATATATTACACAAATTAAATTCCTACCAAAAGTATACTCTACTGTGGGCATCAGAAAGCACTTTTATGTTTGCCCACTGCAGCAATATTGACTGGGTTTTTTCCTGTTCAATCCACTTATTAACAGAGGATTTTTTTAGCTGGAGAAGTGTCTGTTTGTTTTCCTCACAAGGGCAGAAAGAGATGTGGCAGTTTTACCCCAGTCCAACACTTGCTGGCACATTTTTGGAGAAGCAGGGAGTGATTCAGTAGAGAGAAGTAACTGCTGGCACTTCAGCAAGTACACTTCCCTTGGGTTAAATACAGAATTTATGGTTACTGGTGGTATTTGGGTGCTACAGATTTAGAAGAAATCAGTGTCAAAGAAGCATGACAAGGGACATGTGTCCAGCAGTCACTGCCAGGCTGTACCATGCCTGGCTGTACATCAAGCCTGTGCTTTGCACTCACCAGGGGAGTGGGGGCTTTCTCCACATCCAGAATGAGTTTTCCTATATTTCCTCGGTCATGGATTCTCTGCATGGCCTCCTTCACCTGAAAGAAAGATCACTGTTGCTAATTTTCAGTCACACCCTGGGAGAACCCTGAGTCCCTCCATTCCAAAACCAGTGAAACGTTCAGGGCATGCTCTGTGCAAGGTCACTCAAAGAGCTGCTTGAGAAAAGACCAAGAGTTAAACATTTTTAGTGAATTTGTAAGGCCTGGCTTTTGCATTGTGTTTGCCAAAATGAGATGTGAGTCCTGAGGACAGTCTCTGAATAGCAAAACACATCCATAAGGTTAATGCAGAACCAAAGTGATGGATAGCTGAGGTGCAGGGAGAAACACAGGCTCAGGAAGGTAATTCTAAAGGGTTGTTCATTGCACTCCATCTTTGCGGAATATTTATCAAGACATCCTACTTTCACTGAAAACATGAAACATTTTTCTAATTGACCTATGATGTTTTTCAATTTCTTATGGGTTACCACAGAGGAAATGCCCTGCCCAGGCTATGGCTGGGATAATTACAATACTGTGGGTCTCTCTGCTTAGGCAAACATTTATTTCCTCTTTTTTTGTCACTTTTTCTCCTTATTTTTTAAATAAAAATGTTAAATAACTGGTGTCCTACCATATCACCAAACCCATCTGTTTAACAGCTGGCTGCAATTAGTGCCTGTGAGAAAGGCACAAGAACCTCTTCTTACAAGTGCACTGCAGAGAAGCTTGTTGTGATGTATGAACTTTCTCAACTCAGGAGAGCTCATTGTTGATAAATTGAATTTGTGTGTGAGTGTGGTGCACTGAATGTTTAATGTGCAGCACACAGACCACTGCTGAGGCACAGGGTGCCCAGAGCAGCTGGGGCTGCCCCTGCATCCCTGGCAGTGCCCAAGGCCAGGATGGACAGGGCTTGGAGCAGCCTGGGACAGCGGGAGGTGTCCCTGCCATGGCAGGGGGTTGGAATGAGATGAGCTCTAAGGTCTCTTCCAATCTATGGTTCTATAAATCACTAAAAATTGGAAGATGTCAAGAGTTTCCTCACTTTCACCATGGGAAACTTCAGGAACTGAAAATGTGCCCATAAAGGGTCTCCCATATCCTCATCATGCTGCTCTTTGCCAGCATAACAGGGTCAGTTGAGACAAAAATGAGTTTTATGTTAATAGGATTTAGCACCTGTGACACAGTTCTATTGAATATTTTAAGAATAATGGCATTTATGTTTGAAATAAAATGCTGAGCTGGGACCTGATGGGTCCCACAGTACATTTAAAAGCCTGAATTGGGGTCCAGGCCCCCAGAATATTCCCTGGATGTCTAATACAGAAGGAGGTATGTGAATTTTAAAGATTATGCAGCATTCAACTTCCAGTTAAATTGAATGGATGCTGGGCACAGCACAAAATGTCTTTCCCATCTGTCAGCCTTACTTGGGAAGCTGACTGCGGTGAACTCAGAATTACTCCTTGAATTTTAGAGGTGTTCCCTCAATTATTAAATACCAGACTTAAGAAAAATTCTAGTAGAACAAAAGAAAAATTGCACTGCAAAAGCAATGGCTTTTTAATTTAGGACATTATTGTAAATTCACCTCAGAAAACACAATCTTGAATCCCACTGGATAGCAGGCTGACCTCAAGGGTAGCCCACAAAATCACAATACCTTTTATGAAGCTACCTTAAAGCATAAACAACACTCAACTATCCTGTCAGACTAGCTCTGCACTGTGGATAATATTCCTTTATCCAACCCTGATGCTGGAGAAGCAGCAGCTGTATAATTTTTATGTCTGTTATTACCCAAATCAAGCTTTTAGGAGGTTACAGCACAGAACAAATAACAGAATTGGAGAAATCAGCAAACACACTTGCCTGTCCACTGAAATTTATAACCAGAACATCATGTGGAAAGCAGGGCATGCAACATTTATTTTAATTTGTACCACATCATATTTAGCAAGGCAAATTTGAGAAAATGTGCTTTCCCTGCTTTTTTCACAATATCAAATTGAAGCCCCTGAAGGAAGGTTCAGGAGTTGTTTCCAAGACACTTGTAAGTAACTTGCAAATGCAAACAGCAGGCAGAGGCAGAGGGAACAATAAAACTTGTAACAATAATAGTGGCTATGGAATCCAGATGGAGCTATTAAAATATATAAAAACATTGAGAAGAATTTGAAAAGCTGATACAACATCTGTGCCTTTTAGTGCTATTTGCAACTTACCTAGCCAGGCAGTCCAGCTCTGTCCTAGTGCAATGCCATTCAGCACACAATGTCTGAGTTAAGAGACCATGAGCTATTTTAGAAATGAGTAATTTTATGTTTATGGCTGCTAACAGTCCACTTGTTCAACCAAGACTGCAACTACTTGTTTCCCAAGGTGCCTATTAAAACCATTCCCTCTTCTCCTATAGGGGACAGAGAGGATTAAAAACCTTCTCTGCTGTGCAAGTATGGTTCAATTGTTCTGCACAGACTATAGGGAAACTTCTAGTTTTTTCTGTGCCTTTCACAGAGGGAGGAGCTTCTGTGAGTTTGTGCCTCAGTGTTTGCATATTCCTAATGAAGACAGTGCAGCCCTCTGTACTTGGTTAAAACCAGACCCAGGCTTAACTGGTTGTACAGGGAGGCATGTAGAAATTCTGGAATTTTCTGGAGGTTCCCTGAAGTGGCTGAAGTTTGATTCAAAGTAAACATCCCTTCCAGCAGAAAGAATCGCAAGGGTTTCCCTCTTCTTACAGCATTCTGTAAGGAGTATCCCTGAATCTCTTTTCACCAATTATTCCACATTGGTTGCTATATTGTTTGCATTTGTCAGCTCAAAGCCAAGTAAATGGAATTTACTTTTGTTCATGTGGATGAGTTAATTGAAATTATGCTTGTGCAGCATCATCCTCAGAGGGATCTTGGACTGGAAACAGTGCAAAGAGGTGCTTACTGATATGAAAAGTTTCCACTGGAATAAAGCACAGAATTCCATCGTCCTGTGCTTGCTTTCAGTATGGCTCAGCCCTGAGAGGGTCTGTGTCTGACCTAGTGCCAAAATACAGATTTTAGCCTTGAGAGCCCCCAGACTGACACAATTTCTATCAAAGCTCTGCACTGGAATCAGAACTATTACACATTAGTGGACCACTGGTCCTGGCAATGATACACTGAATTGATATACATTGATATATATATTGATATATCTCTCAAGAAAACCCGTATTTCAATTTCTCTTCAGTTAATGATTTGCAAAGTTTTTATTTCATGGAAAGCAAAAGTGAATCCTTTACAGTAACAGTCATAAACTATCTCCCACTCCTGAACACAGCACCTGTGAATGCTCTGGGAGCATGGCATGATTTTATTGCAGTTATTCTGTCTTTAGTGAGCTGACAGCAATTTTCCTTCTAAGTAAAATACAAGCTTGCATAGAAAAAAGAGAATAATAATTATGTCAGTTTCTTCCTTCAACATAGTAAAGTACTAATAACAGCAGATAGTGAAGCACTACTACAGCAATCAGGAGTCACAATATACCCACAAATGACTTAGAGAAGTTTAATGAAGTCTCTGTCAGTGCTCCTGACTAATTTGCAATAACTTCTCTTTGAGAAATATAGGTTAAAAAATCTCCAAATTAAGCATATTATTACCTGTAACCACTCTGACCAGACAAAAAGGATTTTCCTGTTGAAATTAAAAATAGCAGGCACTACACAATTTTTACTCAAGCAGTACCTGCAATGCTAAAACAATGAAAACCAAGGTGTATTCCAAACAGAACAACTAATATAACATGCTGCCATTGTATTTACATGTTTGCAGCCAGCTTCTGATTACTCTGCTTTTCCACAGCTTTTGATGTCAGGGTGTAAAACCAGTCCACTTAAAATCAACTAAAATACACTTTTCCTCCTGAAATACACATTGTACACCTGCCTTAATTCTCCTTTATTCCATATGTTCTTCTTGGATTTCTCTTGTTTGTTTTTAGTTTTCCCAGGTGGAATCAGTAACTGGGACTGATTTCTTGTCTGGCTTTTCATCTTAAGTCTTTCATTTCAGGTCTCTACCTCTGTTGTCCTGGTTCCTTTTCCTTTGGAAAGTTCCTGAATAGAGACACTTCCCTGGGTGCAAGTCTGATCCTCTATAAATAATACATGTCTGAAACAAGCAATTATCCTCCAACTTTGTATTGCTATAGTCAGGCCCCACTTACCCATTTTACTACCAAACTAATTTTGTTGTCTGCTTGCATTCAAAATCAAGAGCCAACAGTAATCTCTACTGACGTGTTCATAAATTCTTGCTGACATTCAGTTGGCTCTGGAACTTCAGTTTGCTGTTAGAACATAGCAAGAGCAGTCTACTGCTTTATAAATACAGGGAAATTTAAGTGGAAAATGTATTACTAATTATCTGCTGCACCATTTTTCAGTGCGAAAGAGAAATGCAGCCTACCTAAGAAATGGATGCTATTTTCAAGCCTTCGGATGTTATTTTAAACATAATGATCCATTTCTGCATTTGGCTCCTACAAGGAACCAGTCTCAGGAGTAAAATGAAAGAGACTGGGAATCTGGATCATGAAACCACTGGCTCTGCCAGCAGAACACACTGGGGGCTCCAGGCCCACATCAGTAATGTGGAGTTTAGGAGGGAGAAACAATGAAGGCAACATGCCATGGAAAAGCTTCCTAGTGGAAATGTCACAACACAATGTTTTCACCATCCTACATGAAGCTGTTTAGCTCAGTAATGTGATTAATTTTATTGATTTTTTTTCAGTGAAGTTCTACATTAACTTCAATAAAAAAAAAGCCCTTGAAAGACACTGGTGCATGAGAAGAGTGGATTTTCTTTAGCTGTATGAGGCTGGATGCAGTCTGTTGCACAAACTCCCATCTACAGATTACAGTTCCATTTTTGCAGACAACTTCTTTACCCCTCACTGTCAGCTAAGGCAGGTTTATTGGCAGAGGGCTTTGCCCTTTCTTTTCTTGAGGCCAGTGTTATTCCCTGAGGTATTTGAAAGGATTTCTACTCACAATAAAGGAATCCTTCACTCCCCTTTTGATAAATCAGGCCATGGTATGAAAGGGTAAAGAATCTTATGCTAAGATTACAAATTTAATCCACATCAGGAGTGATATTAATTCAATTATCTCAGTGTAATCTGTAAAACTCCCCAGTCATTCCAACACTGTATCATGAGCTGTCAGAAAGGTTATCAGCACCCAAAGGAAACATCCCTCAGTACCAGATGGGCACAGTGAAGCAGAGCATCAGCTCAGCTTATGATCTACAATTGCAATTTTCCCTCTCATTAGTTCCACACCTTTAGGTTCAAGATTACTGTTTATTTTTATACATCATCTCAAAGAATCACCTTTCATCCTCTGCTTACACACTGAAAATGCCCAAGCCTTCCAGCATGTCATGACTGTTCCCTTCTAGCCATGAAATAATCCCCTCATAAATTTTAAGCTGTGCTGCACACATCAGCCTAAAGCCCTGCTTTTCCAGCTACACCCCCCTCTTTAATCCTTCAGCTGATTCTTCAGACCAAAAGCAAAAACAAAAGGAGCAACAGTTGCTCCCTGCATCTGGCCCCCAGCCCAAGTCCCTTCTGCCCTCACTCCCTCCTGTGAGCACTTCTGCCCAGTATTATTTTTAAACATCCATTTTTGGTGGTTTTTTTTTCACACAGCAGAGTGTCCAACACAGACATCCCCAAAGCTGGTGCTCCAGGGATTCTTCACAGCAGTTCCCCAATGTCAATGTCACTGTGTGCCCCAAACCCAGTGACACTGTTCTCCTGCTGGCTCACCCATTCAATCCTGGCTCTTGTGCAGTTTCTGAAGCCTGGTCTGTGTGTCATTGAGGGGTTTATGTCATGTCACAGATCCCCCACCTGCTCCTGCTGCAGCCTGCTCACCACAGCTGCAGCACCCAGAAATAGCAGCAGCACCTTCTGACCTGCTGTCATCATCCAGCACATTCATAATTAAGTAAAAGAGGTGGAACAAAGCATTTCACCTCAACAAAATGACTTCATCTTCAGGCTGGCTGACTTCTGTTCTCCAAAGAATATGGGGAGGAAAGAGGGAGCACCCTTTAGCCTGCTTAACCATCAGAAACAGAACCATTTCTCTTACCAAAATGTTTGTGTAGTCTTTGGTTTGGTATTGTGCAAAACAGATCCAAAATCCACTTCACAGTCCCATTGTGAGGTTCATCAGAGGTCAGAATAGAAAGCACAGCACGACAGCTACTTTTGGAGGAGAATTTTGAATATCCTGTGTGTACAGACAGATTTCAGTCCTTGCTCTACTGGTGGAATTTCCCTGACATCACCAGGTCGCACATGAATGAGGGAGAGCAGGTACTGGGAGGAGAAAAAGGAATACCTGGAGTGTTCCATAGCCTTCAATCACTCAAACAAATGTACTGTAAATGAGTATTATCATTCAAGCATGGCTTTTACACAGATCGGCACTCTCTGACCACTCCTCCCACTCTGAGCAAGAACTTTCCATCAGGAGAACTCAGTGTTTGCCTTAGGGCAGCCCAGAGAGCTCCCTCCTGTAACCCCTGCCCTGCTCCTCTCTGTGCAGCTGAAACACAAATGAAGGATTGAGCTGGTGTTTGAGTGCAGGCTCTGCCTGCCAGGGCAGGGCTGTCTGCACGAGCATTGCTCACCAACAATTAATTCCTCTCTGAGACGCCTGCAACTGCATCATCCTGCAAAATCACAGGGACAGGTCTCCATGGTGACAGTGCCATGAGCTGTGCAAACATCAGCTGGCTAGGCAAGGTTACTTTGGCAACCCAAGTGTCACAGGTAATGATCCAAATCTCCTTCACAGTTATGAAAAAATAATCTGAATTAAAAACATGCCCATTTTTCATTCCAGGGCTGACTCTGTTCTGTTGCTGCTCAGAACTGGCTCTATTGCAATGAGCCCAGAGCTACCTCCATTAGAATTACAAACAATAATATCAAGAATATTAAAGCACTATTTCTAGACAGTAATGAAGAAAAAAAGATGCATACTGCAGTTGATTCTAGCTGAGATCCCACATAAGCCAAGCTTTCATACTATAGCTTTCATTAGTGCTATAGAGCAGAATAATTTTTATCAGGCTCACTGCTGTGTTCTATTACAAAGCTATGCTGTCTTTAATATGGATTGTGAACTGCATTCTAACTGCAGATGCACTTCTCAGACCAGGAGAAGAGTTTTCTTTCATGTTTTTGGTATTTTTGGCTTTTAAAACTAACAGTGCAAAGAAAAACCACATCATCTGACTTGTGGATTTTGTCTGTCTGGTCTGTGGCAGGGAAGAGGCTGGAGGAACCAAGGGCAGCAGCTCCTGAAGCTGCTGGCAGCTCTGGGGGAGCCTGTGGTGCTCCACTCCCTGCAGCCCCTGCCAGGCTGTCAGGGCAGGGGAGCACTGGGCACAGGGAGAGGGAAATGTCCCTGGAAAAGGGAAATGTCCCTGGGAATTGGAAATGTCCCTGAGCAGCAGACGGAAAGGGAAATGTCCCTGGGAAATGGAAATGTCCCTGTGCAGCACAGGGAAAGGGAAATGTCCCTGGGAAATGGAAATGTCCCTGTGCAGCAGAGGGAAAGGGAAATGTCCCTGTGCAGCCAGCCAGCCCTGCTGGGGTGCCCTGGGCTCAGTGAGGGGACAGCCATGGTGTGTGATTGGTGCAGTACAACACCACAGCTCTCTGGGCAGCCTGGACACACACATGCGTCAGCAGCCACTGGCTCCTGTGCTCACAACTGCCCCTTTCTTCCCAAAAGAGGCATCTATCAAAATTTAGTCTTGTTGTTTTCTCCTTGATAATATTGAAATGTCTCCCTCCTGTATATACAAGATGATGTGGGGTAAAATTTCAGTGGGAAACATGCTGGTTTTTTTCAAAGCCTTTTTGTTTTTATTTTTTTAAGGGAGTGTGCAATACTTCTCTTTCTCAGGCTGCCTTCTGTAGAAGCTTTTGTAAAAAACCTGTTTTCCTGTGTGATTAGTGGCAGTTATCCTACCAGACACAGTAATTTGGACAAAGCCATCCTTTGCTGTGGGGGATTATTTCCCTTGAGAGCAATGGAATAACCTGTATTCAGCACAGCACACTTCCCTGGGAATGATCTGCATTCATGATAGGAATATTTCCCTTGCACTGTGTAGCAGAATAGCCAGCAGAAAAGCGCTTCTAGTGTTAAAGTGCCTTACCTGTCGTGACAAAATCCTTCAATTACCTGTTTGTGTGGGAGCTGGGTACATGGGAGGCTGGCAATCCCACATCTGCAGCCAGCCTGGATTCTCCTGCCTCACCTATTCCATTAATTCTGAAGAGACCTCCCAGACTCTGTTCTTCTGGAGGCTGAGGGTATGCAGCAGCTTGTATGGCAGATGGAAAAGCAGCATAATATTTACAGGATTTTGAATAGGCTCTATTCCTGCCTGTGGTGAATGCAGCCAGCTCTTAAGATGCAGAAATTGAGCACTGAGCATATGTAAGAAGACACATCAAACTCAGGGTATGTGGGGCCCAATTTTCATAAACGCCTACATGGGCATGGAGAAAACAAGGATACAATCAAAATGTAAAAATTCAGTATCACTAGCAATGATTTTGAGCTGATTAGAAAAACTTGATCATGAAGTCTGTCTCCATGTCATGTCACATTATGTCGTGTCCTGTCCTGCTCAAAGGCATCTGAAAGCAGAAATTATTTTATCCAACACCTCTGTTCATGCCCTGCCACACTGAACTTTTGCACCAAAGGTTTTGCCTGCAAATGTGCAAACAAAAACCACTTTCTGTATCCCTTTCATCCCTCCAGTGCTGTTTGCAGCTGCAAACAGCAGCAATGGCCTCTATTCCCTTCTGCTGCCTGTCAGTGAGGAGAGACCTTTTCTCCAGAGAACCTTTTAGCCTCTCTGTGTGTTGCCATGGCAGCAAGACTAAAACCAGACCCAAGATGAGAAAAATGTCAAAGGAATAAAAACTGATGCTACAGGCAAACTGAGAGTCCTCCCTTGGCTGCTGAAGACACCTATTAAGTGATACATCTTCTGGATGGAGAGCTGCAGCTGCAGGGCTGTGCTGTTTTCACCCCTTCCCTATTCCTGCAAGCTCCTGCTGACGTCAATGAGTATTTGTTTTGTCTCACTAAAATTCACAGAAAAAGAGATTTAAAGCCTCGTAATTACAGAATAACTGAGCCAAATCTCGCCAGCCTTTACTTACAGAGTCAACAGGGATAAAGCAGGAAAAAAAGGCAGAATCAACAACAAATTAAATATTTAGAAGTACTAAAGAGCAGTGCCTAGATTATCAGTTTGGTGTGAGCTTTTCTACATGATAAAAGAGGAGAAGAGCCTGAAATTTGATCCATCAACACAGGGAATTCCAGCAGGTTAGGACAGCTCAGGGGCATTCAGCACTGATAGCTGAAAACAAACTTATTTGCAGCAAAGTGCTATAGAATTTCTGTGGGACTGTGCATTATCTCAGAAACTGCACAGAGCCAGAATAGACACACAATTTGATTTACATTGGTACATCTTTTCTCAGCAACACTTATTATTAAGATAAGCTTGAAGAAAGTAATATTTTTCCTGCATTACTATAGAAAATGATACCTTATTCCTTTCACAGTCAAAAGTTGTTTCTGTGGGGCAGAAATTTGGTGATGAAATCCCTGGAACATATCTGAGCTTGAGAGAAGACACAGCCTGTCAATCAGGATGCAGCTTTAGGGTCTCCACTGGTATTTCTGTTAGAGCAGGAACACAGCCAGAACTCCTACTCTATTGCTGTGAGCCACTGGCTCCCCAGGACTGGCTGAACCTTTGGAAGTGATGGTAGAAATTACAAAAGCATGCTCCCAATGCTAGGAAAATGGTTTTGAGCAAATCAAAAGTAGAGGAGCTCAGAACTGGTCCCTTTCACGGTACCTTTCTGGCATTAATGCATCTTGCATTAAACTGCAGCCAGGTGTGCCCACAGGGATGCCCCAGACACCCCTGGAGCTTGGGGAATTCAGAGATGCTGGTCTGCAGCAGCAGCTCACATGGTGAGGAAGATTCCTTTAGCTGCAAATGAATTTTGGCAGCCACAGGGAAAAGAGACCCTCTGTACTCTGTCACGGTGCAGCAGTGCGCTGCCTAAATTGAATTAATACATGATGCTCAGTTTGCTGTATTCCTGTACTCCATCACAATCTGCTATAACAAATTATGGCAGGAAACAAACTTTATTAAATTCATCACTATGCAGTTAAAAAAAAAAAGACATCTTATGCTGTTATTGACTATCAAGCTCCATGCCAGCAGGTTTTAAACTCTTCCCTCAGCAATGTTGCCCTGTGATCTCTTTGAAAATCGTCTGGAGAAAAACTGCACCAACCCACAAGACGATTTTATTTGCTCTCTTGCCCTCAACTCCAGTAATTATGAGTGTCATTACACTCTCCTGCTCCTCCTCCACCCCCAGAACATGCAGACCTGATCCTGAGCCCTCTGCTTTTTGTGGAGCTGTATTGAATTACAGTGCCTGGGCTGTGGGAGGGCAGTGCTGCTGCTGTCCCCTGACAGCCTGCAGCAGCAGCCCTGCCTGGCTCCCTCCTGTGGGAATCCAGCAGAGCCCTCTCCGCACAAGGGAAGGATCCTCCAGCCCTTCTGGAGCTGCACAGAACATTGCTGTGCGCCAGCAGGGTCAGGGCCCTTCCCACCACACCCCTGCTGCTTCAGTGTTCAGGCTATTACAGCTTCAAGTACTGGGGTCAAATAATGTAAGGGATGCCACAGAACTCAGAGTGCCCCTTCCATGTGCTGCTTCTTTTATTGTCTCTCTCAAACCAGCAGTCCTTGTCCTCTCAGANGAGAGTCCAAGCCAGCTGACTGTGATTGGCCATTAATTAGAAACAACTCTATGAGACCAATCCCAGATGCACCTGTTGCATTCCACAGCAGCAGATAATCAATGTTTACATTTTGTTCATGAGGCCTCCCAGCTTCTCAGGAGGAAAAATCCTAAGGAAAGGATTTTTCATGAAAGGATGTCTGCGACACAGATCTCCACATGCCCTTTGGGCTTGTGCCTGTAAGTATAAGATAATTTGTACTATCAATTCCTTGCTACTATGGTGTAAAAAACATATTTCTTTTTAGTTTTATGTTTGGACCAAAAGCCCTTCCAAGCGCCTTCTGGGTACAACAAAACCAACACTCCACAGGTAATTACTTTCTTGCTGCTTTCCAAGCTTTCATCAGCATCTGTTTACTCAAATTTCTGTCTATTCACAACAAAAGAGTTTATTTTATATAGAGGAGGTATTTCGTTGTGTGTACTTCACTAGAGAGGATTTTCTTTCTTTCAGGAATGTGCAAAACCACAGAAAACTTTCCACTAGCAATATCCTTTTATATCTCCTATTATTTTACCAGCACTCCATGCTGATGGTTTGTATTAGTTCCACCTGATCTGTCTGTCAGGTTTATTTCAGTTCTGTGATTCACTAGAGCCACTATCCAATAACTGGATCTTCACACAAAACTCATCTCTACAGTCTATCAGAGGTTTTCCATCTCTTACCAGCACCAACAATTTTTCTTGGATTTCTCATCAACACTTCTGAAGCCACACTTCAAGCACCACAACCTGCATGAGAGCAGTTTCCCTTTTTCCTCCCTTTAACTTCCCTCACTTTCTTCCACATGACCTATGAAAACATGTCCTTGTCCTGCACCTTTCCCAAATGGCAGGTGAATGTTTTTGAAAGTCTGGCACAAAACCTGTGACCAGCATGGCTTCAGCCCCTGTAACCTTGCATCTTACTTTCTAAATGATTCAAATGAGTCAAGTATTTTTCACCCAAACACCTTCTATTACATATTCCTCAGACTTGTCCTTAAGCTCTATTTTGAGCTACTTATTTCACAATATGGGATATTAAAATCATTAATAAAAAATTACAAAATCCTATATGATTTATCCACATATTCAAAAAAATTCTAAGTCTTCCTTTATTACTACTAAGGAGCAGAAATTGTGCTTTATTCCAGAATCATTATTCCAAAACCACGGGAATTAAACTTGTAATTACAAAATACAGTAAACATTCAATCTTCCAGATGGTAATCAGTAAAAAGTCTTGACACTCTAATTTCTAAAGTCTGAGAAGCTTCATGTGAAAATCCACCTACTGGGATCAGATTAGCAGAACACATTAATGCTGTGACTTTGAAAACTATCTCCATGTTATTTTGTAACAATGGATTATCTTCAGTAAAATCTATCCCTAATCAGTAAACTAATTATGTAAATCCCTGAAACTCATCAAGGTAAATACCAAAGGTCCCTAATGATACAAATAAGAAAATACTTCTCTTTTGATTTCCTTGTGTAATTTTTTTTTGTTACAGAAAGTAGTGCCATGAGGATTGCCAAACTAATTTTTTGTACCTTATCACAGTATTTTTCAATCATTCAAAAAGCTTGCCAAGTCAGATCGTACCATTGGGTGCCACTCTGTAACTTCATTAAAACTAAACAAAACCAAAACCCTCTGTTGTATTAAACTCTAATACAGTTGTTATGATAGACAGTGTGATTCATGGTTATCCTCAGTCTGAGCTACATCACTTTACAGAAAGATTGAAATAATTCATCCAGGCAAGATGAAAGGTATTTGAATTTATCTTGTTTGCTGGTTGACAGTTTTACAATATATATTGCAGTTCTATTTGCTTTATTACTTAATATTTCTCCTGGCACTGTTAAAAAAATGTCTCATTCTAAGGCTGTATTGAAGACCTTAACTCCCCGTTAGCATTGTACCACTGTGACTGCAATAAAATTGATTTAGCTTACAGCAAGTGTGATGCTGCTGTGTGAGCACTGATTCAGCTCAGCATTCCCCTGAGCTCAGAGTGCAGGAATGGGCAGCACAGAGCTGAGCACGAGTGTCTGTGTGACAGAACATCCCTGCTGCAGCCCAGGCAGATTCTCCTCCAACTCTGTGCAATTTCCAGGTGTGGATGTAGCCTGACCCCCCAAAGGTTTGTGCATGAGCCCCAGCAGTGCAGGGGAACAGGCAGAACCTCAGTCACACACATTGTGCTTAACTGCAAACAGGTTTAACTGCAGGAACTCAGAGAGCTATGCTGGGTGTTCCCTTCAGTGTTGCAGACATCTTTTATGGAAAATCCTTTCCTTAGGATTTTTCCTCTTGAGAAGCTGGGAGGCCTCAGGNATTGAAGGGAAAGATACAGGATTGTGTTACAGCTGCTGAAGAACTCAAAGGTCATGCCCTTCTTGCTCAGGAAAGTTTAGGATCTTTAAGATATTTTAGCCAGGACATAATCACAGCAACAATAGAAAAAGCCCTCAGGTTCTTGTCAAGGTGGTGAATATTTGGTGGTGGTCAGGAATTCACTTTTACACAGCCTCTATTCTACTCAGCTGAATTTATTTAAACAAAGATTTGGAGCTGCCTGTGATGTGTGAAGCCTCATTTCTCACAGGTATGGCCCAACATTTTCAGATGTGTGCACTGTAACACGTATTACACTGTAACATCACCTTCAAAGCCCGAGCTTTGATTCTCCAACTATCATCTTCTGTACAATCAATACTCTGGAAAATCAGAGCTCATTTGAAACTCTAAAATTGCATTGCTTCCTCTCAGCATTGTTTTCTCAAAGTCAGTGCTCGTAACACAGAGTTTTTCCCTACAAAATACCTTTGGGTTCAATCATTCCCAACTGGTTAATGTATATTTAGGTGTCTTTTGGTATTGACAATGTATCTGCTTCACTGCCTCGGTGTAAATTTAAATCATTATCTATAATCAGCAATAATATTATTACTAAGCTGCAATACCACATAGAACTCTCAATTATCACATTAAATTTAGATTATATTATGCTAAGAGTCATCTTTATGCCCAAGAGTAATTTTGCTTTTAAAATTCATCTGTGTTTAAAATGAGTGAAAAGAATATATAAGCCATTATCATTAGGTGAGAACAATTATCTTGATTAACAATTGTTATGCACTAAAATGAAGTGTTATTTTGATAGTTTTGATTTTTGATGCCTTTTTTTGTATCTTAACAAACCTGTGTGAAACAGAACACAAAACCTACGTTTTCTTTGCAATAAAGGCAATGTAGTAACCTAAGCAGACCACTAATACCAAAGAAAAAATAAATTAAAATAACCCTGGAGAGTAATTCTGTGCTACTACTCAAGACATTTCCAAAATTTCTACCAGTCTGCCAAAACTAGTCATTAATATGATCAGTTGATGAGAGAATTTGCTTTGCTGATGGAACTAATAATTAACTTTTTCTTTTGCCACTGTTACACAGATATACCCATAAGCTGATACCAGGAAATGAGCTAGAATGCTCACCTAAGAAAGGCATTTCTAAAACCAAAAAGGCCTATTTAATTTAATTTACTGTACCAGAGTTCAGTATCTATTAACATCTAAACATCCTTCTACTGCAGCTAAAAGCTGATGTCAATGTTCTCTCTTTATAGGCCAAGCACCCAAAATTCCTCAAAGCTGAAAGATGTGAGCTGGAATTTACAGCAGAGATGCTCAAGGCACAGCCTGTGCTGCTGTTTCTCACCACAGTAATGCAGCAGGGTCTGAAAGCTGCCCTTTTCCTTCTGCTCTGTTAACCTTTCTGCTCCCTGTCAGTCAACAGAAGTGGCCTCAGAGATGATGCTGCCAGTGCAGAATCATTTAGACAAAATGGACCCATCAGATTTAAATGTATATAGAGATATTTTCATTATTCTTATGTCCCACTTCCCTTTTGATTCTTTTCAGCAACTTCTTAAGGGCATTTCTGGGCATTCATTGATTAATGAAGTGAGAGACTCATAGGTTACAGCCAGAAAAACAAACAAAAAAAAAATTAATCTGATTTTTTTTTTCAAATCAAGAGGCCAAAACCTTACCCAAAAGCATCAGTCTGAAAATGGAAATATGTCAAAGGCAGGAGGAATCCAAATGATTTGTATTCTCTGTTGTGCCAGACATAGAGATGACACCTCTCAACTCTCTCAACATCACCAAGCAGACTTCATTATTTCTGTCTCTCTCTTTTTTTTAAAATCCTTAGCATCTGTGAAAATAGATCTTTCTTTAATTTGAATGCAGACTAAAAGGAGTTTCTCAGAGAATGTAAACAATCAGGAGGAATTGCTAACACAAACCTCGGATTTCTGGTTCATGCTGTCCCTAGAGAAAAGCTGAATTTCTCACATTAGCACTCCCTGCCAGCCTAACTTCAGTGACCAAGAGCTTTCCTCCCAAACTCCCAACTAATTAACAAAGGAGCCTGAGTGGAATTTTTTGGCAAAGGGAAATCCAAGGTTCTGTTCAGAGGCTCTGTGGCTGAAACTGCACACGCATTATCAGAGCCCAGCACAAGAGTGAAAGAGCATCTAAATCTGGCTTTGAAAACTTTCTTTCTAATATTTTCCTTCTATTACCTGTTTTTTTTTTTTTTTTTTAGTGAGTCTCACTCACAGCATCCCGCAATTATTTCTGAGTGACAGCAAACACTCATTGTTCCAACCCTGCAGAATTCCTCGCCAATTAGTGCTACCACCGGCTCTGTGGAGCAGGAGACACAGTAAACTTTCTCTTAGAATTAATTTGAAACTATTTCTGCTGGTGGACGCAATAATGTATTGGCATATATTTCATCTACATGCAAGACTGGAAGAAGACAGGCAGATATTTCCTTGCATTACCAGGTAAAAATGAAAAGGAATGGATTGAAGCACACTTGGATCAGGGGTATAAAAGCAAGTAGCTTTTGTTCTCTGATACTTCATGAAGAGTGTAGAAATTGTTTTTGAATAGGGAAATGATCCCATGACACCCTTGAGAAGTGCTTACATTTCATGACACAGACAGCAAAAATGAAGTGTAAAACAACTGTGTTGAAGTCAAATATACAAAATAAAGAAAACTCTATCTTCTGGGGCTATGCACAAATGCTGGTGTCACTGATGCCCACAGTAAAGATTTCCCTAACCAGGTATCTATTTCCTTGCAGGGGAGAAGCATCACCAGTTCAGCTCCATACATAAGGAATGTGTGCCAATTTATTACTTAGAAGCCAGCTAATATATTTCAGACTACTCCTGTAAAATACTGCTTCTTCACAGTAATTAATCAGCAGCTTGCTCAATATAACAGCTTTGTCCTTATTTTTCTAATAAATGGCAAAGCAGCTCTCCCCATATAGCCTCCTATTGCTAATTTAATTAACTGCAACCATGTGACTAGTTTATCTTTAATAGTGCACACTTTTTCTTCAGAGGAATCCATCAATGATTCCTATATTATTTCCCTGCCTATTGCCCCTGCCCTTGCACTATCCATCAGGAACCAAATCTACTTTTTATTCCTTTTTTCCTGCAGCTGCAGGAGCTGCTGAGGCACACAAGGGCGAGCAGCAGAGACAGCCTGGCCTGCCCCAGAAGCACAACCATGACTCACCAGTGCACTCTCAACCCCAGCGTCTCACGCCTTCCACCAAGCGCTCTGTGTCTCCAGAACTAATTAATTCTTAGCAGAGTGCTCACTAAGTAGATCAGGAAAGAGCTGTGGCTGCAGGCTCTATTTATGTAAATGCAGAGGTTCAGTCTCAGGCTGGTCAGCTTCTAACCTTTGCAACAGCAAATGTGAGCACAGGATCAGTGCTCATCAGAAACGCTGCCAAAACACATTTCCCTGTTTGCCACTTCATTCCAGGGCAAGGAAATGCCATTTCCCTGGAAGGAAGGAGCTCACTGACCTCTGGTAGAACTCACACCTCTGTGCATCAGAGCCCCATTAAGGGCACTGAGCCACAGAAGGCTCCAGGAGATGCTGAGGCACAGCCCAGGGCTGTGGCTGGGAGAGGCCAGAACTGGCAATTAGAGATTTCCAGGCTGATCCATGATCTTTCCACTACTGTGCTGCATGGCACCAGGCAGGCAATGATATCCACCATCTCTTTGGTTATTTATCTACTAAATGGGTACTACAGCACAGAAATGCTCACTGTGCACAAAGGAACATTCTGAAGACTCTATGTTGTTGTTTAAATACAGGTATTTAACTGGCAGGCTAGAGAACACAAGCTAAATTTCAGAGGTTGTAAAAAAAAAGGTAGAAAGCATAGAGCAGAAATAAATTACTTGTCTAATTAAATCCCTTTCATGTAGCTTGAATTGCATACAGTGTTTATGAATAATATATAGCAATTGAAAAGAACTGACTTCTGCTTACATACTTAACAATCTGAGTTTCCTAAAACAGCTCATTTACCCAATCAGATTTTGTGGTAATCACAGTTAATGTCAGGTATCTGAGGCCTTATTACAGAGCCACCATGCTTGTATCAAAGTCTTGTCTTGTTTCTATCCCTGGTTTTTAATGAAATCATAACCATTGCCATCAACAGTGTGTGAATTTTCTAAAAAGACTGCTGGGTAATCCTATTGCTTTCTGATAGTGGTAGGAAGGGTAGAATCAATTATGAAGTAACATGAAGTCCTGTTAAACAGAATTAAATGCATAAGAAAAGCAAATGAAATTTTATAGGCACTTTGTAGGAACTTAATAATTCACCCAAGAGCAGCAAAGTTCCCATAGTCAGATATACAAAATGTTTTAGAGGGGAAAAAAATTGCAATAACTCATTAATCTCCAGTACTTCCAAGATATGTTTCATTCTTCTAAGCATACAGCAACAAAATAATCTGATGTTTTAATTAATATTTATTTCAGATAGACATCTTGGGAAAAAAAATCTTTGCCAAGCCTAAATTAAAGATCACCTTACTCATGGCCCAGTTTTCATTCCTTTAGAATCTGTGTTCATTATATTTAATGTTAGCAAGGTAAAATTCATGTGGAATAGCTTTCCCCTTAGCCTGGAGAAGAGGAGGCTCCAGGGAGAGCTCAGAGCCTCTTCCAGTGCCTGAAGGGGCTCCAGGAGAGCTGGAGAGGGACTGGGGACAAGGGCTGGAGGGACAGGAGCCGGGGAATGGCTCCCAGTGCAAGAGGGCAGGGCTGGGTGGGACATTGGGAATGAGGAATTGTTCCCTGTGAGGGTGGGCAGGCCCTGGCACAGGGTGCCCAGAGCAGCTGGGGCTGCCCCTGGATCCCTGGCAGTGCCCAAGGCCAGGCTGGACACTGGGGCTGGAGCAGCCTGGACAGTGGGAGGAGCCCCTGCCATGGCTGGGGGTGAAGTGAGATGAGCTTTAAAGTCTTCTTCAACCCAAAACTTCCCATGAGTCTGAGATTCCCCACATTTGAAAGATATGGTCTTTCTTTTGAGCATCTTTGAAAGATATTTGGCCTCTGTGTATAATTTGTTTGAGAACACAGAATCAAGCTGCCCTGAATTATTCAAGTTTTATTCCTCAGTCTGCTTTCCCCACATCTCCATTTTCAAACCTGTTACATCAGTAAGACACAGCTCCATGCATTTTTGTGTGCTTTGATATCTTGTATTAAGCTTGTGTTAGACCTGTGTGTGTACAAGGAAACAATGGTGATGAACAGATAAAGCATTTACATTTACTTTGAGCTACAAGTATTTATTTCATCCAGTTAGATGAAGAACAAAGAGAGTTCCAAGGCAGTATCAGAGGCCAGGATATCTGCAGGGGTAACAGCTGTCCATCAGGAAAGCTGCTCATGAACAACTGCAAAGAAGTTGTTCTGTCAAAGAAACACTCCAAACAAGCAGAGTGAGCTCTGTGGTGCTGGAGCAGCAAGCACAGCACAGACACTGCCAAGCTCGTGGGAGGTTTCACAGAATGAGCTGCACTTCCCTCCTCCAACACCACAGGACTGCAAAGTAAATTGTTTTATGCTTATGAAAAAATTAATCTTTTCTGTATTTCAGAGTGGGTTATTACTTTGGTTATAAATTTACTTCCACTTTTATTCTGGTACTCTGTTGTTTTGTATACCCTGAAGAATAAACACTGTAGAAGTCCTTGACTTCAAAAAAGGCATAATTTGTTCTGCTGGAGAATGTTTTCATCAAGGAGAAAAGACAAAAAAACCTGCACACATTATTATGACATTGTAACTACTAGAAAAAAAATTAGACCTGGGATGGTATTTAGTATTCCTAACAAGATACCAGCCCAATCTGGTATTATTAGATTGCTCTCTTTCTACATTAAAAGTAACTAATGGGTCAATTTTCTCTAGGTCTCACTCCAGTGATACATGGCAGGCTTTTTGCCCTGAAGCCACGATCACAGAAATGCATAAATAGCTTTTGATGAAATTAAAGTCTCTCCTTTAGGGGGTTCACTGTTATTATTCTGCTATCATGGGTTTGAGATTTCCCATCCCCCTGCCTCTCAAATAATGATATTGCTGATATTTAACAGCCTGCACTGAGGTGGTAATTTATGGGAGAGGATGAGTTCAGTGGAAAAACACAGGTTTACAGTACCTGAACCTTTTGAAGCCAGTGAGCAGTGCTAAAACCAGACATATTGTGGTTGCTTTGCCCTCCCCAAAACATGCCATAAGTTCTGTATGGAAAATGTTCCTTCATCCAGGTCTTGTCACTGGATTGGAACTCAATAAAGCTGTAATCTTAAAGTAGGGCTCCTCCTCTTTGCCTGCTAACAACACTGATAGCTAATGAAGAGAACAGAGTGTGAGAACAGCTACCCATGACAAAATGTGCCTTTTACAGGAAATTTTTGTACCAGCAGGTATTCTATAATGTCACTGGAATGTGATCAGCTACTGCATTCCTTTAGCTTCAGGTTCTTAAACGCAGCTTGGGTTTCCTTAGCAAACTACCAGAGAAAAGCTTCAAGAGCACGAAATCTCACTTAGAAAATCATTGTATTTACAGCCAGACCTACTGATACAGTAATTCCTTTAAAAGGCACATTTTCTCATTTGTTGCTGTTCTCACATGTATCTGTTCTCTGCATTATCTATCAGTGTTATTTGCACACAAAGGAAAAATAATACAAACCTTAGAGGGAGATCTCTCATAATTATTCAGCCAAAAAAACCCCAGTGACTCAGTGCAGTGTTCATTACAAACTAAATTAAGGTGCAGGGCTCTTTCCAGTTAAAATATTCTATGTACTGACCACAAGGCACAGTCACTAGAGCTCTCTGACAGTCATATCATGATCTGTAATATTCAGTGCCTCAATCCCACTGACTTTGATCACAGCTGAGTGCCAGGGTGTATTACTGGGTCTGGGTTATGGTTTTGGCATGACTGTTCACTAAGTGAGGTGCTGCTAAAGGCATTATTGCATTATCACTACAAACCAATGACACCTGGTGAATGCATACTTTGTACCAGGGCATGATCACATTCCCCTCTTAGTTTTTAAGAGTAAGTAACAGCTCTATTGCACAGGTTTCAGTGTCTCATCACTCTTGCTGACCCTAAGGCAGCAGGAGCCTTTGGTGCCATCATTGCTCCATGGCAGGCACTGCTTCAAACCCTGAGACTGAGGAATGCAGTGAAACCTTTGGGACATGGCACAGACCTGTGGGCAGGATGTTTTTCCATACTCTCACTCCTCACCCACACAGATCAAAATGCCCAAGTCTGAAAACTTTCTGACTGCTGAGAGTCCCTCCTGAAACAAGCAGCTTCAGGTACAGGGAAAGGTGCCCCAGATATTTGGATGACTTTGACCATGACTGGCAGTTCCCGTGCAAGAATTTGTGAGATTTGTTTTACACATGCTCAGTGCTAACTTGGACTGCTGCAAATCACCAAAGAAGGCACATATAACTTCTGTGTCAATCTACCTTGAACATAAATTTCCTTTTGTAACTCTAAAGAGATGAAAACCACAGAATTTTAATGGAAAAGTGCAACGTGCATGTTTTTATTCAACACACTAGATTTTTTTGACAACTGTCAGTTTTTATCCTGCTTACTAATTGACTACTGTGTAAAGCCAAATACTCCCAGACCCTCAGGAGAATGCTAATGCATAAATGCACAGTACAAATTAATCAGAATGAAGATGAGTGGTAAACATGCACTAACCAAGAAACAACTAGAAAGATCAAAAAATATTCACTGAATACAAATTCTGTTTTAAACTCTATTTGTAATGAAATGCAATCCTACCAGACAATGAGCTTTTTACTACAGAGCAGCATTTTAAGCATGTGCCACTACAAATCATCTCATCTTTTAAACACTTGAATGCATAAACAAATAGTTGCAAAGCAGCAAGATATCTCACCAGCAGCTAATTTATTGTATGACTTCATTCATCTCATGATGAGCAATTCCCAAGCTGTATTTCCATTTTAAAGCATCTGTGGATTTTGTTACTGTCACTTTTAGTTAAATCCTTCTTACTTTTCCACAATAAAGTGGTTCTAATTGCCTACTTGAGACAAGACTTGGCTTTACTGGGATTTATGGATGTAAGTTTGAGATTAAAATTACCCTTCCCAAACAAACAGCAGCAGCTAACACAGCAATACAAATAGTTTTGCTCCACAGCAGCAGTCAAGAGTCTGGATCCAGAGCTCCCTTGTGTCAGCAGTGATCTGATGCACTGAGGAAAACTGAGTCCCTTCTAGGTTCCTCTTCTCAGTCAGGTGGCAAATTTGTTCAAGCAGCCAGCACTGAGAGGCAGGGCAATGCTTATCCTAAAGCAAAGGCCACTGCAACCAGGAATCCTTCCCCAGACTTCCAGGCCTTTGGATGCAGCCCTAAAGCACAAAAACCCAACACTGAAGGGTTTATATCCTAATGAGAATGATCTCATGGACACTCAGGCATGGTTCAACAGGAACAGCAGCAAATTAGGTCTATCTAATAATTTCTGAGCAGTTCTAGCTATAAAATAATTTGACAATCAACTGGACATCATTAACACAGACTGGACATCATTAACACATAATAGGCAAACGGGAATCTAATAACTTTCTCTAAGTTCTGTATTACTGCCACTTGAAATTGCCATTACAATATTCTCTCATCAGTATATTCTTTAAAATTCAAACTGTGTGCTCCTGCAGAAATTATTAAGAAATAAACGCTGTTCAAGGAACCATACCAGGCTTTTAGAAGAATGCAGTGTTTTTTTTACACTTCATGAAGACTGATGTAACCTGACACAAAGCCTGTCTCTGGCTGTTCTCACATGCACTGGAACATAAAGCCCTCAGTTCTGGGGTCATCATGGAAGGAAAGCAGCCTTGAGCAGCAAAGGGGAACACCCCTGTGCATATAACTCATTGTCCTCTGCTCTGATACATGGATGGAAACTGACACAGGACTGAAAAGAGCAGCATTTGTACTGTGATACAGCTCTGGAATAAAACCAGGTGTCTTCCATGTTGGCTTTAGAGAGTCTGCATTAATTTGTGAATTGATATTTTCACAAAGGAATACATGAAAATAAATGCAGATGCAGAGTGAATAAAGAGAACTGAAGGGATGTCCTGGGGATATGCCTTTCATACAGAGATCAAACCTATTATGCATGTGATGGTTCATTCAGGTATTTAAAATAAATCATTTGGAAAGGTGTCCCATGGTGAAGGTTCCTTTGAGAATTTTCCTTACAATATTTTCATTTTGAATATCTCTGACTAGATTCAAGATAACCTCTAGGGTGGCATTGCTAGACAGGGGACACATGAATTCCCCCACAAGGCTCTGGAAAAGGCAATATTCCTCCACAGAAAACTAATCAGCCATTCATTTTGAAATGCCATGTAGGGAGTCCCCCTTTCTGCCACTCTCTAGTTATTAATGCACATTCTCAGTGCTCTGATGGGTCAGGCAGTTTCCTTAGGAAACCTGATAAAAGTTGGTCAACTTGTTGGTTTAGTCTCTAATAAAGCCTACTGGGAGAGGGCAAATGAAAGTGAACATTTGGAGCTCATCAAGCTTACCCAACAGGAAGGGAAAAACAATCAAATGTCCACCTCTGAAAGGAGATGTTCAAGGTCTGGAATAAAAAATGAAAACCTACCAAAACAGAACAGAAATGCACCAACCTTTCTTCAGTCTAGTTCCATTTAGTTCTCAGCTATGACACGTTCTCTGTGTATCATTAATTTGAGAGTCAGCCCTATGTTGCTTTTATGATCACAAAAACATACCCCAAAAATGATAATGCCCTGGATGAGTAATATTTCAGTAATACTTTGCAATCAAATAAACAACTCTTGCACTACCAAATCCCTTAAGGTACAGCCAGACAGTTCCTCTGCCAATTCCAGACAGCTCATGGAAAGCCAGCAGGTGTGACAAATGAGCTGGAGTTTCTAGACTGTGCTTTACAACAGATGTATTTACACATATCACAATCTACTGGTGGGGATGGTGCATGCTACTGCCAAATGTTAGATGAAATGTTATCAAACAGAAGTCTCCCAACAAATTCCCATCATGCTGACTATTGAGATCAGCCTGCCATGTGTAATTTTTCATGTTATGGCATGTCCTCAATCAAGTACTGTTTAAGCTATTGTTACTATTTTAATTATCCTTCTCTTACTCACCAGTACATGGAAAGTATGTATTTTACATGAACAAAGAAATTGCAGAATGCCTGTCTAGAGACCTGTGCCACTTACATTTTTAAGCTCCTTCATAAGCTAACTTAATAATTAAGTTCTAAAAGACACATCAAACCCATAAATCTGATCCCATTTCTGATTCACACTGCTCTGCAAAGGGCTCTCCCTTTCAGGCAGCAGCACAGGATTTGGTCTTGCCTGAGCAGCAGCTCTTTATCACAACATCTGCCATTCCTGGGTGCCAAGGAGAGCCCTCAGTGTGCCCAGCTGCCAGCCCCAGTGTCCCTGGCTGCTCTTGTGACACTGTGGCCCCAGGCAGACCCTTCAGAGGAAAAGGAGCTCCTGGGGAAGCTGTGACCACAGGGGCTGGATCCTTTGCAGCTCTCCCAG